>ML344458.1:0-90695 GCA_005239505.1 Nicotiana paniculata | reverse complement strand
TTGGATAAGGCCGGCGAAGAAGCTGAATGGCTTCGAAATTTCTTAGAAGATATTCCATTCTGGACAAAACCTTTGGCTCCTACATGCATACATTGTGATAGTGAGGCTGCAATAGGACGGGCATGAAGCATTATGTATAACGGAAAGTCTCGTCATATACGACGAAGACATAAAACCGTTAAACAACTACTCTCTAGTGGAATTATCACTATTGATTATATAAGATCAAAGGATAATGTGGCGGATCCGCTTACAAAAGGCCTAACTAGAGAGGGAGTTGAGAAATCATCTAAGGGAATGGGACTATGGCCGAGGACAAGTCATCATGGCGGTAACTCTACCTAGAATTTTGGATATTCCGAGATCTAGGTTCAAGGAGCTCAAACAAAGTTGTGATTGACCGGTTCAACATTGTCAAAGTAAAATCTTTGGTCCCTTCTCGTGATGAAGACAATGTTCAGTAACAAGGATAGAACCTTACACGTTCTTTAATGATTGCCTAAGTTTGATGTGGTAAAAATCTAAAGGATTGCACGTTTAAGAATCACCTATGTAAGTGTGAAGTGGAAGCCGCTTCAATGAGAATTCTGTAAGGCTAATTGTCTATGCACTTATGATACCAGGCGGAGTTCATGGCTGAAACGAACACAACAATGAGAACCAAAAGACGGTTAAGGGTTGGTTGTGTGACATATGATTGTCTAGGTATACACTAAAGTTCGACGGTTCAAAGATATCAAATCTACCGATTGACCGAGTATATCCGACATATGTTCACTACGGAAAGTTCAAAGGGAAACCTACTTATCCAGATGCAATTAATCCTTGCTTGCATATCACACAACTTTCATCTATGATCATTCTTGTTATAGCCATTCCCATTTATGTGGGGGATTGTTGGACTTTAAAACCATTGGCTTTAAAGACAAGGAGTGTGAATTGAAAAATGAAGGAAAATAAAATGGAGGGAAATGAAAATTTGAATCAAGTGAGCTTTGTCATGAACTTTGTTCCATATTGGTGAAAGACAACTACACTTGTGTGTATAAGTATAGAATCACTTCTTAGAGCTCTTAAAAGGAGTTGAAGAGAATGAACCCTCGCGTCGTCGCTGTCGCTCGGCTCGACTTTGGCTTTGGATTTGGATTTGGATTTGGATTTGTCAAATGATCGATCGATAATATTATTTTTGGAAAAAAGTTATTTAATTAATTATTTAAGAATTAATTAAGTGCTAGTCAATTCATTAACGGAATTAACTGAAACGTATAATCCAAACGCTGCATTTCCCTTCTGAACAGACACCCTTCTTGAACAGACATCACACTGCCTATAAATTTCGAGGCATGGCTTCCTTTTCACTCACTGAAAATCCAGAATTTCCTTATGAAAAATACTGCATTCTACTTCGCAGTCTCTCTCTCAAATTCGTAAGTGTGATTTTGCTCCGTTCTTTGAGTTCGTTGGTATCCTGCAATTAGTATTGCCACTGTTGTAGGAAGGTTTATTCCGTTTCATCCTGGGAGGATTTAATCCATTACCTTGGCAACTTGTGAGGGGGTTAAAATTTCTTAAGGACGCACAAGGAAATTGTGGACTCGGAATATTTTATATCATTTACAGATTTTCTGTTTCTTCTAATAGTTTGTTTTAACACAGTATGCCAACAAAAATTGACCTATGGTAACACTTATTATATACACTTATTATTCAGTATTTGAACTTAACCGAAAAAATTCTAGTATTTAGATTTCCTTCTGAATATAGAGTAATCAAAATTTTCAGGGAATTTCTGATATTGTTATTTTGTTATGGATTGGGGAAAACTTGGTTAAACGAGTCGTAGATGTATCTGTGTATGGATAGATTTTTTGTAGGTTTAGTATGAGAGGCTTGTAATCGTTATATTAGAATTTTGTTATACTAGCTTCATCGTCTAAAATGGTCCACCTACATTTGTATACTTTAATTGAATACCAAGGGTATTTGATTTGTCCACTTAAACGATAAAATGATACAGAACTCACAAAACTACACCACAGTTCTTTGATGGAACTCAACTTGATTAACTTGAATAAAACTAAAAGCTCCTGTTTTTTTATTGAAGAACTAGAATATTTTTAACCATGCAAATTATTTAATTAGATTGGGAGATATTTGACTAAATAATTACAAGCTTGGATTTGATATAGCTAATCAATAAGAGTGGTATAGAAAATCATATAATTTTAGTGAGGGGATAAACACATTGAACAAATTAGCAGCAAATAAAATATCTTATAACTCGTAGGTAAAATGGATGTATACTATTACGATATTTGAATGAATTGGAGGTGAAGGCAGTTTCATGGTCCTTAATTACATGACTTAGTTACTTATTTCTAAATTATCTATATGTCTTACTTACACTACCCTACCCTTGAAGCCCTTTTATGGAACTTGAGCTTCAGTCTGATTTGCTTAGAAGCTCTAAGTATTATTGAGTTTGCCATTCCATGTTTTTATGCTATTCTATCATTTCCTGTCCATAGACATGTATTAGTGTGTAGACTGCTGCCTTATTTCTTTAAATTTTATGTTTAGCTTTTTATAATATTCAATAAGCAAAGAAACTGCATAATTACTAATTTCTATTATAGCATATGACTTGCTTTCGTGCTCGAAAACAATGAAAATAAGACAGAAAGAAGTGAGCAGCCTACAAATGAGAAAGCTCGCGAAGCCATGCCTAGAGCAGACATTGAAGCTCGCGATGCCATGCCTTTAGCTCGCGTGGGAGCTGGCGAGGAGAGGTAGAAGGCGACGTCCTCCTCGCGTGGGAGCTGGCGACGCCAGGCCTAGGACGAGCTCAAGCTGGTGTTATACCTCGCGAGGCTAGGTCTGAGGCGCGCACATTCCGAGCTTTGAAGGTTTATTTCGTCTCCTGATTTGACTAGGACTCAGCCTACGCATTTAGGTCTTTTCCTACACATATAAATAGACCTAAAATTCCACTTTATAAGGACTTCTGCAACCGGAGGCAAGGATAGCTCGTGGAACAACCGTTGGGAGTTAGACTCATTGATTTCTACATCCCTTTATCCTTACTTTATAATTTAATTATGCAAAATACTTTAGATATTGTTACTATGAGTATGAGTAGCTAAAATCCTAATCTAAGGTTTTGATGGAACCTATTGACGGATGATTTTCTTATTACGTTAATATAGATTTGCCATAGTATTTTCTTTATTTGTTTAACTACGTTATTATTGTGGTTGATTGAAGGGCCCTCAATTGACTGTGCCTATTTAGTATGTATTACTCGGGAGAGAGTACATATTTAGGTAGTTGTTGAAAAAAATTACTCCTAACGTATATGAGAGATCAATACGAAGGCTTTATAGGTGGGATTAGGGATAGCGAAACCTTGATGCGATCCGAGTGAGCCGTACTTAATACCAGTTAGCGTAATTCGGGAGAATATGTCTAATAAATTATCGTAGTTACTCGGGAGAGAATTACAACACTCAGAGCACTCATGATCGGTAGAGAAGACTTAGGAAAATTTATAGAAAACGTAGCGGAAAAGATTCCGACAACAGGGGAAATTATAACCTTAGTTCATTCCAATTCTTGTCTACAACCCATTCGTAGTTAGTTATTAATTATTGCATTTTCATTACGTAATATTTAGTGAATAAAAATCCAATATGTTACTTAAATATTTCTGAATATTGATTGCGTGAATTTGTGCGAGTCTAGTAGCTGTACTTAATAGGTTAATTCCCTGTCAGATTCGACTCCGAACTTATTAGCCGAAATATATTTGCAACGACCGCTTAGTCCTTTTTATAAGACATAGTTGGACATGATCAAATTTTGACTCCGTTTCCGGAGAATTAACTGTGTTGTTAATTACAGCTAAAAGAAGTGCTAGAATTCTTAGTGTAGTCAATTTTCTTCATTTTAAACCAAATACATTGAAATTCTAACGTTTGTAGTCTTGGGTGTTACAAGTGCATTCCTAGGAACTCCTCAAGAACTGGTGAATTTCTCGAAGCATTATCAGATCCTGAGAAAATTTTCAAGACACCTAATCGTGCAAACAAGAAAGGCAAACAACAACAAAACTCGACAGAACAAATCGAACTAGACATGGATGACGGAATAGAAAATCCAATCAACAACAGAAATAATGCGAATGAACCAAACAACCAGGGTGTGGTGCCTCTTGTACCAGAAGCAGCATTTTATGATTGGGCACAACCCACCGCCGACAATCTGGAAACCGAAATTTCACTCCCTCAGATACAAGCAAAATCATTTCAAATCACAAACAACATGCTACATCTGTTGCAAAACAAGGGATTGTTCTCAGGGTCATACATTGAAGATCCTCAGCAGCATCTGAAGAATTTTCTGTCGATATGTGTCACACAAAGGAAACCTAATATGACGCTGGAAGTAATAAAGTTATTGTTTCCATTCTCGGTGACAGGAGAAGCTCAGAATTGGCTTAATTCACTCCCCATAAACTCCATCACTACTTGGGAGGAATTAGTCAAGCAATTTTTGAACAAGTTCTACCCACCCAATGAAACTGCCCAACAAATTGATGATATATTGAGCTTCAGGCAAAGACCAACAGAATCACTACAAGAAACGTGGGAGAGGTTCAAGGGTATGCTGGTTAAGTGTCCACATCATGGCATTCCAGATCAGATGTTGGGGCAGAGGTTCTACATGGGACTGGCAGACGGCTTAAAGGCCAATGTTGATACTTCAGCAGGTGGAGCATTTTTTAGCAAAACATTCAGAGATTGCAAGATCCTACTTCATAGGATGGATCAAAACTCAAGATGGATGACAAGAGACTCTACGATCACTCATGTAGTTCATTCAGTGGCTTTGGACCCAAAAAATTCCATAGCTGAAAATATTGCCACTCTAATGGCGCAAATGAGTATCCTCACCAAAAAGATCGATGAATCAGGCCAGAAGCAGCAGGTACACATAGTTGACGCAACTAATGGGGATGTACACCATGCATTAACCAACCATATGTATGCTTGTGGAGTGCAGAAGGTGACAACCAACACTATTAGGAATATATGAACTATGTAACCAACTATGGGGGACAAAGGCAAGGTGGTCAGAATTGGGGACAACAAAATCAACAATATAGACCAGCACAACAACAGTACAATAATAACAACAATCCTGGAGCTATGTGACAACAGGGTCAAGTGGTTCCTTACCAAAGGCAACAGGGTTACAACCAGCAAAATCAGCAGCTGGCTTATCAACATTCTCAACAACAACAACTTGTGAGACAAGTTGATGGGTTTGCTGAACTTAAGGGAATGCTGAACAACAACAACAGAATGCTGCAACAACTAATTGGGACCACTGGAAAAATGCAAGAGAGAGTGGACTCACATGAATCAATGATAAAGGGTATTGAGATTAAGTTAGGACATATTTCGATGGCTCTAAATAATCGTCCCCAAAGGGCGTTACCTACAGACACACAAATCAATCCAAAAGAGCAGGGCTCGAAACATCTTATGGCAGTGAGTCTACGAAATGGTAGAGACCTAGATCTGGGGCAAGAAATTGCTCGCGCAAGCCGACCTATTGAAACACTTGTGCTAGTACCCATTGTGATAGATGATTCAATAGGATCAACTGAGGTGACGGTACAACATGCACAAGAGAGCACAAGCAAAGAAAAAGAGGTTGCGAAGGAGACTGAGGTAGCATAAGAAACGACAGTAGAAGCGGTGCTTGAGCAAGATAAAACTCAAATCACAGGAAAGAAACGACCTCTTCCCACTAAGATTGGCCAAATATCAGAAGGACGAGCAATATAAGAAATTCATGGAGATGTTGAAACAAATACAGGTGAACATTCCACTGATTGACGCTTTGGGGGAGATGCTTGGGTATGCCAAAATTATGAAAGATTTAATGTTTCTCAAATTCGACTTCCAATACCTATCCACTGTTACATTGACACAGACCTATAGTGCAATCGTGACGAGACCCATAGCTGACAGGTTATCAGACCCAGGGAGTTTCACAATCCTATGCACAATAGGCAGTGATGCTTTTGCTAAAGCATTGTGTGATTTGGGGGCAAGCATAAACTTGATGCTCTTGGTTATATACAAAAGGTTAGGCATTGGAAGAGCTCGACCCACGTCTATGTTACTACAACTAGCCGACCGGACAGTGAAGAGGCCCTCTGGTATCCTTGATGATGTATTAGTACAGGTTGGGAAGTTTGTGTTCCCAGCAGATTTTGTCATTCTAGACTGCCGGATTGACGAGGAGATTCCCATAATTTTGGGAAGATCATTCTTGGCCACTGGGAGAGCTTTAATTGACTATGAAAATTGAGAGCTCAAAATGAGATTAAATTTGCTAACTGCTCTCTAATAGAAGCCGTGGATGTAATTTTGTAGGAGGAAGATGAGACCTTGAACGCTAAAGACCCTCTACCAGCCTGTCTCACGAACATAGATGAAGTAAATGGAGAGGACTTGGCAGAGTGGGTGCTTTCTCTTGAAGGCCAAAGGTTTTGGGAAAAAAGAAAAATTTGAGCCTTTACACTTAGAAAAAAGAAAAACTCCTCCAGCTAAGACATCAATAGAAGAGCCACCAAAGCTGAAACTGAAGCCGCTACCACCTCACTCAGGTATACTTTCTTTGGACCTAACTCAACTTTACCTGTTATTATCTCATCTGGTTTGTTAGATGTGCAGAAAGAACAACTTTTGTAGGTATTGAGTGAGTGCAAAACTTCAATTAGTTGGACCATTGCAGACATTAAGGGTATCAACGCGACCTTCTGTATGTATAAGATTCTACTGGAAGATGGCCACAAACCTTCCAGAGAAAATCAAAGAAGGCTGAACCCCAATATGAAAGAAGTTGTGAAAAAGAGGTGATAAAGTAGTTAGATACGGGGATCATTTTCTCCATCTCTGATAACAACTGGATCAGGCCAATTCAATGTGTGCCTAAGAAAGGTGGGATGACTGTAGTGCAAAACGATAACAATGAGTTGATATCAACAAGAACAGTCATAGGATGGCGAATTTCTATGGTCCACAGAAGATTGAAAAAGGCCACCCGAAAAGACCTCTTTCCCTTGCCATTCATTGATCAAATGCTAGATAGACTACCGAGCCAGGACAAAACTCACACTTGGAGAACTTTGCATAAAGCTTCTCCTCCCTCAATATCTGTAAAACCACTCTCAAATGCTGAGTGTGCTCCTCCTGGCTATGAGAGTACACCAGGATGTCATCAATGAACACAATAACAAAGGAATCCAGATACGGCTGAAACACGTTGTTCATCAAATGCATGAACGTTACTAGGGCATTGGTCAACCCAAAAGACATCACCATAAACTCATAATGACCATAACGAGTCCTGAAAGCTGTCTTGGGAATATCAGAATCCCGAATCTTCAGCTGATGATAACCGGATCTCAAGTCAATCTTAGAGAGCACCCTGGCTCCCTGAAGCTGGTCAAACAAATCATCAATACGAGGCAAAGAATACTTATTCTTGACTGTAACCTTGTTCAACTGCTTGTAGTCAATACACATTCTCATGGAACCATCCTTCTTCTTCTTCACAAACAACACTAGTGCACCCCAAGGTGACACACTAGGCCGAATGAACCTCTTATCTAGGAGTTCCTGAAACTGCTCTTTCAATTCCTTCAACTCCGCTAGTGCCATACGATAAGGTGGAATAGAAATAGGCTCAGTTCCTGGCACCAGATCAATACCGAAATCAATATCCCTTTCAGGTGGCATGCCTTGAAGGTCTATAGGAAACACGTCCGGAAAGTCACGGACCACAGGGACAGAATCAATAGTGGTAAACTCAACACTGACATCCCTCACAAGAGCCAAATATGATAAACACCCCTTATCTACCATACGTTGGGCCTTCAGGTAGGAAATCACCCAACTAGGCACATACTCAATATAACCTCTCCACTTAACCCTCGAAAATCCTGGCATAGCTAAGATCACGATCTTAGCGTGACAATCAAGAATAGCATGACACGGAGATAGCCAATTCATGCCCAATATCATATCAAAATCAACCATGCTAAGCAACAACAGGTCCATAATAATAGTATCGCCCACCGGAGCTGACACACGAACCGAAGCAACTAGAGACCACGGGGCATATCGAGAAAATGGGCAAAATATGATGAAACATAAGAATACGTAGAACCAGAGTCAAATAAGGCCAAAGCATCTCGACGACAGACTGAGAAATACGAGCCTGACCTCCACCTGCACGACCTTCCCCTCTAGCGGCCCCTAGCGGTCTGACCCCCACCCCTAGCTGTCTGGGCGGGTGGTGAAGTAACTGGAGCTGAAGTCGAGGGCTGACCCCTATGTTGAGAAGAACCACCAAGATGACGAGGAAACTGCCTCCACCCATGCCCAAACCCTCCACACTCTAAGAAATTCCATGGAGCTGGAGACGGGGACTGAAAGAAACCCCTGGCACCAGAATGTCCACTAGAAGAACCATGCATAGAGGAACCCTAGACTGATGGTGCTCGAGCTGCGCTCTAGGCTGGAAGGGCACTGAATGATGAACGGCCCGATTGAGAACTACGGGGACCATGCCCCGAAGATGCACCACCATAGGCTGGGCGGACTGACTGAGGAGACCTGAATGAACGGCCCCTACCATGATGAAACTGTCCTCTGGAAGGAGCACCGCTGAAACTACCAGATCCACGAGGCCTCTTGGCCTCCCTCTCCTCTCATTCCTGGCGGCGAACTGACTCAATATCTCGAGCTGCATCAACAACCTGCTCAAAAGTATCACCTGAAACTCTCTCTCTGGTCATCAGAATACAGAGCTTATAAGCAAAGACATCCACGAACCTCCTAATCCTCTCTATCTCAGTAGGAACCAACTCGGTGACATGACGAGCCAACTCTGAAAACCACATCTCATACTGCATCACTGATAGCTCCCCCTGACGCAGCTGCTCAAACTGCCTGCACTGCTCCTCCCTGTGAGATTGGGGAACAACTTCTCTAAGAAGATAGTGGAGAACTGTTGCCAAGTGAGGGGTGCTGCACCAACGGGCCTACGCCTCTCATAAGACTCCCACCAAGTAAAAGCAGCCCCAGAAAACTGAAAAGTAGCAAACGAGACCCCACTGGTCTCCAGAATACCTGCAGTACGTAGCATCATCTGAAACTTGTCCAGAAAATCCTGGGCATCCTCACCCTCGGCCCCACTAAATGTCGGAGGCTGAAGTCTACTAAATCTCTCCAGCTTACGCTGCTCGTCATCTGGCATAGCTGGAACCACGAAGTCCTGAACTGAAGCAGCTGACTGGGCTGGAACTGCCCCCGGTGTCTGAAGGCCCTGAGTGACCTGCTCAGGTGTCCGGCCAGCTAGAGTCTGAGTGCCTCCCCCGGCCTGAGAAGTAGCAGCAATAGATATAACGACTGCCTGGGCAAGGCTAGTGCATACAGTCAAAATCTGAGTCAGAGTCTCCTGAAGACTCGGAATAACAATAGTCACTATCGGTGCCTGAGCCTACCTTGCTGAAATATCTGCGGCGGGAACTTGATCCTGAACAGTAGGTGGATCCACGGGTACTTCCCCGGCTGTTGTGCGGGCCACACCTCTCCCTCTGAGATAGCCTCGGGCGCGGCCTCGACCTCGACTGTGGCCTCGACCGCGGCCTCGACCTCTCGCTTGTTTAGCTGGTGTCTGGTCACCCTGATTGGTAGCGCGAGTCCTCACCATCTATGAGAGAAGGAAAACAACAGAAGTTTAGTTAAAGAATCAACAGATGGCACGACAGAATCCAAGAAAATGAGATTTTGTTTTCCTAAGGGTTCTGCACCCTCTAGAAGATAAGTACAGACGTCTCTGTACCGATCCGCAAGACTCTACTAAACCTTCTCATGACTGGTGAGTCCTATGTAACTTAGGGCTCTAATACCAACTTGTCACGACCCCAAATATGAAGTCGGATGTGATGGCGCTTATCATGATACTAGGCTAGCCAAACCCTTGGGAAAACAACATAAGGACTTTCCCTTAAATTCGTAACTATTCGATATTACACAAAATTCTTCCGATTAAGCAGTTTAAAGCAACAAAATGAATAATATAGTTTATACACTGCCCCAAAACCTGGAGTCAACCGTCATGAGCATCTACGAGTAGTACAAAATAACTCTACTGTTATAATACATCGAGTCTCGAAACGAGGAAATAAATACAAAACAAGAAAAAAGGGAAAAGAGAAAGTTGTGGACGCTGAACAGCTACCTCGAAATCCCAAC
Organism: Nicotiana paniculata; assembly: GCA_005239505.1. NCBI lineage: Eukaryota > Viridiplantae > Streptophyta > Magnoliopsida > Solanales > Solanaceae > Nicotiana > Nicotiana paniculata. The sequence goes on along the minus strand of ML344458.1, from coordinate 80,355 downwards.
TCCGGCTCCACAAGAAGGAAGAAAACTAGCGCTCGGTACTAGCACCTGTATCTGCACACATGGGTTCAAGGAGTAATGTGAGTGCGCCAACTCAGTAGTAATGAAAGTAAATAATTTCTAAGGCAACAAAACACGTAAAAGCAGTCATAAAATACATAGAGAATGATCCTTCTTTCAGAAAACACAAATATGATTCCTTACAACATTTTAAAATTAATCTCAGTAAAATATCATTTGAAATGTGCCTTCTCACAAATCCCATAGAAATCAAGGTAATTTAATATAGAAATGATAGAAAACATAGATAGCCTCTCGGGAAAAAACATATTTCATAAATCTCCCCTCGTGCATAACATCCCTCAGAATCAGTCACTCAGCATGCTCGCACTCAGTAGGTACCTGCGCTCACTGGGGGTGTGTACAGACTTCGGAGAGGCTCCTACAACCTAAGCGCTAATATCAAGCCATCTCGTGGCATAATCACTCATGCCCTCGGCCTCTCACATATCATGAACAATGTAACATGCTGGGGCGTGCTGCTCGAACCCATAGCATCCTCACAACATAGGCCCTCGACCACATTCAGTCAGAAATCTCTCAAAACGCCACTCGGGCTATCAGTAAAATGGGGTACTCGACCCAAATTATCATTTTCTATCTCAAAATAGTGTAAATAAGACTGAGTTTCAAAAGCAGTTATACATAATATGGCCGAGTGTAAATCATAAGTCAACACAGTAAGGAATAACAGTAAAAGCCCCCAAGGGGTCCAAATACACGGCATTCCGCCCAAATACGGCATTCCGCCCAAATACGGCATTCCGCCCAAATACGGCATTTCGCCCAAAACATAGTAATAATCTTTAAAACATGAGATATCATATGATTTAGATTCAAATACGCAACTCAATAGTTACCACGGGCTAGACCAAGTCATAATTCCTCTATCATTGCACGCCACACACTCGTCATCCAGCATGTGCACCACTCCAAAAATAGTGAGAAAGTACGAAGTCCGGGGTTTCATACCCTCAAGACAAGGTTTACAGTCATTACTTACCTCAAACCGGCCCGAAAACTACTCCGCGATACTCTTGCCCCTTGAATCGGCTCCCAAATTCTCAGAATCTATTCAAAACCAGATTAATAACATCAAAATATTCTAGGGAGACGAAACCCATTCAAAAATTATCACAATTAGGCATAAATCCCGAAATTGGCCAAACCCGACTCTCGGGCCCACGTCTTGAAATTCGATAAAAATCACAAATCCGGAATCCTTATTCTCCCTCGAGTCTATACATACCAATAATATCAAAATCGGACCACAATTTCCCCTTCAATTACTCAATTAAAGTCCCTAATTTTCCAAGCCCTAACCCCCAATTTACACACTGATTTTCCCCTTAATTTCAACCTATTTCAGTCTAAAAATCACATGGAAACGAGTTTTAGGTTCAAATGTCTTACCTCAACGAAGTCCTCTTGATTTCCTCCTTCAAAACCCTTTCCCAAAGCTTAATCCCGGATGAAAATATTGAAGAAATGGCTAAAAATCGCGAATATTTATACTCTCCTGTCTTGAGGTCGCGCACCTGCGGTCATTTACGCGCACCTGCAGACCCGCACTTGCGGTCCCAGGTGCACACCTGCAGACTCCACTAAAAATCCAAACCTCCGCACTTGCGCTCAATGTTCCGTATCTGCGGCTTCGCAGGTGCAGTAAAACCCTCGCACCTGCGGAACTCCTCCAGCCCACCAGAATCCGCACCTGCGCCCCTTTCTTGCACCTGCGGCTCTCGCACCTGCGCTCAACCATCCGTAGGTACGGCCACACCAGAGGGGCAACACCACCAGCAGTTCAGCTACATTTTTATTTCAAAGTCCCCGAGGGCCATCCGAAATCAACTCGAGCCCCTCGGGACCCCAACCATAAATACAAACAAGTCATAAATGATTACCCAGACTTAATCGAATTCCTGGAACACCCAAAATAACATCGAAACTCCAATTCAACCCATGATTCAAGCCTAAGATTCCTAAAACTTCAGAAAAATCACCAACGATGCCGAAACCAACCAAAACAGATGCGAATGACCTGAAAATTTGCACACACTGAATACTGAACAATCCTAATCCGAACAAAATAGCATAGAAACGAGTTATATAGTTCGGGAACTTGCCTCCACTGAATACCCTCGAAGTCCTTCTTCAATTTGCTCTCAAATAAGCTCCACCCGCATGCAACAATGGAAGAATAGCCAAAATTTTTGCGGAGGCATTATTTTATACTGTTCTGCCCAGTTAATCCGCACCCCTGGAACTTTCCTGGCACCTGTGGACCCGCACCTTCGGTCCCAGGTGTGCACCTGCGAAAACCCACTAACAGTCCAATTATCGCGCCTGCGGTCCCTTTTCCGCACATGCGACTTCGCAGGTGCGGCCAATTCTTCGCACCTGCGGACTCCTCCTGCCTAGCCTCTTTTCGCACCTGCGCCTGGACCTTCGCACCTGTGGCGTCGCACCTTCGGCTGCCCATCCGCAGGTGCGGCCACACCATCAGCTTAACACTAGCAGCTATTTGCTGCAAATTTCCCAAGTTCAAACCTCCGCCAACCATCCGAAATCAATCCCGAGCCCCTCGGGGCCCCAACCAAACATACCAACACCCCCATAGCATCATTAAAACCTAGCCGAGCCTTCGAAACACCAAAAACAACATAAAATTACATCAAATTCAAGCCTATGAACTTTGAAACTTTCAAATTTCGCCAACGATGCCAAAACTAACCAAAACACGTCCGATTGACCTGAAATTTTGCACACATATCCAAAATGACATTACAAACCTGCTCCAACTGTCGGAATGCCATTACTATTTTCCACTGCCGACCGGAAATTGCAAAAAATTAACTTTCGCCAATTCAAGCCTAATTCTATACCGGACATCAAAACTTCATTCCGACCACACTCCTAAGTCCCAAATCACCTAACGAAGCTATCCGAACCATAAAATACGCATTCCGAGGTTGTTTAGCAATAAGTCAACTCTCAATTTGACTTTTTAACTATTAGGCTACTTCAAGAGGCTAAGTGCTTCTGTTCTCACCACGACCACTCCGAACTCAAACCATCCGACCCGACACAACATAAACAGGCTAAGCAATATATGATAAAGCAAAAATGGGGGAAACGGGGCTAATCTCACAAAATGACCGGCCGGGTCGTTACATCCTCCCCCTCTTAAACAAACGTTCATCCTCGAACGGGTCTAGAAACATACCTGGAGTCTCGAATAAGTGAGGATATCTGTCCCGCATCTCTCGCTCAGTCTCCCGGGTAGCATGCTCCACCGACTGTCCTCTCAACTGAACCTTCACTGAAGTTATATCCTTAGACCTCAGCTTTTTAACCTAATGACATAAAATAGCCACTGGCTATACCTCATATGACATATCACCCTCGGGTTGAACCATGATGAAATCCAAAACATGAGACGGGTCACCAACACACTGCCAGAGCATCGAAACATGGAACACCGGATGAATACTCGACAAGCTGGGAGGCAAGGCAAGTCTATAAGCCACCTCCCTAACCCTCTGAAGCACCTCAAAAGGACCAATAAACCGGGGACTCATCTTTCCCCTCTTCCCGAATCTCATAACACCCTTCATGGGTGACACCTTTAGCAGTACCTTCTCCCCAACCATGAAAGACACATCTCGGACCTTGCGGTCCGCATAACTCTTCTGCCTAAACTGCGCCCTGCGAAGTCGCTCCTTAATCAACTTCACCATACCCAACGCATCCTGAACCAAGTCTGTGACAATTAGCCTAGCCTCGCCCGGCTCAAACCAACCAACTGGAGATCTGCACCTCCTACCATATAAAGCCTCATATGGAGTCATCTGGATAGTCGACTGATAACTATTATTATTTGCAAACTCCGCGAGTGGCAGAAACTGGTCCCATGAACCCCCAAAGTCAATGATGCATGCACGCAACATATCCTCCAAAATCTGAATAATACGCTCCGATTGCCCGTCGATCTGAGGATGAAACGCAATGCTCAACTCGACCTGAGTACCCAACTCTCTCTGTACGGCTCTCCAGAACTGAGATGTGAACTGAGTACCTCTTCCACAAATGATAGAAACTGGAACCCCATGCAATTGGACAATATCCCTGATATAGATTTTAGCTAACTGCTCCGAAGAATAAGTAGTACCAACAGGAATGAAGTGTGCGGACTTGGTCAGCCGATCCACAATAACCCATATAGCATCAAATCTTCTTGAAGTTCGTGGGAGCCTAACTACGAAGTCCATGGTGATCCGCTCCCACTTCCACTCCGGAATATCAAATCTCTGAAGAAGTCCACCTGGCCTCTGGTGCTCATACTTGACCTGCTGACAGTTGAGACACCGAGCCACAAACTCAAAAATATCTTTCTTCATCCGCCTCCACCAATAATGTTGTCTCAAATCCTGATACATCTTCGCGGCACCCGGATGGATGGAATACCGCAAACTATAGGCCTTATCTAGAATCAAATCTCGAAGCCCATCCACATTGGGAACGCAAATCCGGTCCTGCATCCTCATGACCCCATCATCACCAATAACCACATCCCTGGCATCACCCCGACGGACCCTGTCCTGAAGAACAAGCAAGTGTGGATCATCATACTGGCGTGCTCTGATCTGATCATAAAAAGAAGAATTGGAGGCTACACAAGCCAATACCCGCGTAGGCTCTGATAGATCCAACCATAACAACTGACCCGCTGAAGCCTGAACATCAATTGCTAAAGGTCGCTCTGCTCTAACCACCTCCATTGACGCAAATTCAGATCCTTCTGCTTAAGCAAATGCTGCAGACTACGGTGATCAATGAAAATCTCACAATGCACTCCATATAAATAATGATGCCAAATCTTAAAGGCGTGAACAATAGCTGCTAGCTCAAGATCATGCACTGGATAATTCTTCTCGTGCACATTCAACTGTCTGGACGCGTAGGCAATCACCCTACCGTCCTGCATCAAAATCGCTCCAAGGCCAACTCTCGAGGCATCACAGTAAACTGTATAAGAACCTGAACCTGTAGGCAAAATCAATATCGGAGCTGTAGTCAACGCTGACTTGAGCTTCTGAAAGCTCCCCTCACACTCCTCATTCCACCTGAACCGAGCACCTTTTTGGGTCAGTCTGGTCATAGGTGCTGCAATAGATGAGAATCCTCGACGAAACAGCGATAGTACCCTACCAAACCAAGGAAACTGCGAATCTCAGTAGCTGATGATGGTTTAGGCCAACTCTGCACCGCCTATACCTTCTTCGGATCAACCTGAATACCCTCATTGGACACCACGTTCCCCAAGAATGCTTTCGAATCAAGCCAGAACTCACACTTCAAAAATTTTGCATACAATCTCTTCTCTCTCAAGGTCTGAAGCACAACTCTCAAATGTTTCTCATGATCCTCACGATATCGAGAATACACCAAGATATCGTGAATGAACATGATGATGAAAGAATCCAGATAAGGTCGGAATACACTGTGCATCAAGTGCATAAAGGCTGTTGGGGCATTGGCAGCCCGAAAGACATAACTAGAAATTCACAATGACCATATCTAGTCCTGAAAGCAGTCTTCGGGATGTCTGGACCCCCAATCTTGAACTGGTGATAGACGAAACGTAAGTCAATCTTGGAAAATACTCTGGCACTATGCAACTGATGAAACAAGTCATCTATACGAGGCAAGGGATACCGATTCTTCACCGTAACCCTGTTCAGCTGTCGATAATCAATACACATACGCATAGAACCATCCTTCTTCTTTACAAAAAACACCGGTGCACCCCAAGGTGACACACTAGCCGAATGAACCCCATATCTAAGAGTTCCTGAAGCTGCTCCTTTAATTCTTTTAGCTCCACTGGTGCCATACGATAAGGTGGAATAAAAATAGGCTGAGTGCCTGACACCAGGTCGATACCAAAATCAATGTCCCTGTCAGGAGGCATGCCTGGTAGGTCTGCAGGAAACACGTCCGGAAAGTCACGGACCACAGGAACCGAATCAATAGCGGGAGTCTCACTACTGACATCCCTCATAAAAGCCAGATACGATAAACACCCCTTCTAAACCATACGCTGAGCCTTTAGGTAGGAAATCACCTTGCTAGTCACATAATCAGAAGACCCTCTCCACTCAACACACGGACATCCGGGCATAGCTAAGGTCACGGTCTTAGCGTGACAATCTAGAACGACATGAGATAGAGATAACCAGTCCATGCCTAATATCACATCAAAATCGACCATGCTGAGTAACAGTAGGTCCACTCGGGTCTCCAAACCCTCAATAGATATCACACACGACCGATACACACGGTCCACAATAATAGTATCGCCCACCGGAGTCGACACATGAACAGATGTAACTAAAGACTCATGGGGCATATCCAGAAAATTGGCAAAATACAAAGAAATATAGGAATACGTAGAACCAGGGTCAAATAAAGCCAAAGCCTCTCGGCAACAGATTGAGACAATACCTGCGATCACTGCATCAGAGGCCATAGCATCTGGACTGGCTGGAAAGGCATACATATGGACCTAACCTTCACCTACTCGAGCTCCCCCTCTAGGGCGGCCTCTAGCTGACTGACTACTACCCCTAGCTGCCTGGGTGGGTGGTGAAGTAACTGGAGCTGAAGTCGAATGCTGGCTCCTCAGCTGAGATGGACCTCCAAGAAGATGAGGACACTGCCTCCTCATATGCCCGAACTCTCCACACTCATAACAACTCCCTGGAGCTGGAGACTGGGACTGAAATGAACCCCTGGACCAGATTGGCCACTAGGAAAACCATGCATAGAAGAACCCTGAACTGATGGTGCTCGAGCTGCACTCTGGGTTGGAAGGGAGCCGAATGAAGAATGGCCTGGCTGAAAACCGCGGGGACCATGCCCCGAAGGTGCACCACTATGGGTTGGGCGGCCTGACCGAGAAGGCCTGAATGAACGGCCCCTGCCATGCTGAAGCTTCCCCATAGAAGTAGCACCACTAGAACCACCCAATACACGAGGCCTCTTGGCCTCCCTCTCTACCCGACTCAATATCTCGAGCAATATCAACAACCTGCTCGAATGTAGCATCTAATACTCTCTCCCGGGTCATGAAAAGGCGGACCTGATAAGTAAGGCCATCTATAAACCACCTAATCCTCTCCCTATCAGTAGGGACCAACTCAGTGGCATGACGAGTCAACTCTGAAAACCGCATCTCGTACTGCGCCATTGATAGCTCTCCCTGATGCGCAGCTTCTCAAAAGTCTGCGCTACTCCTCCCTGTGTGACTGGGTACATACTTCTCCAAAAAGATAGTGGAGAGCTGCTGCCGGGTGAGGGGTGCTGAACCAACAGGCCTACCCCTCTCAAAAGACTCCCACCAAGTGAAGGCAGCGTCAGAGAACTGAAAAGTCGCAAATGAGACCCCATTGGTCTCCAAAATCCCAGCATTACGCAGCATCCTCTGGCACTTATCTAGAAAACCCTAGGCATCCTCGCCCTCAACACCACTGAATGTCGGAGGCTGTAGTCTACTAAAACTCTCCAGCCTACGCTGCTCATCATCTGGCATAACAGGGACCACGAAGTCCTGACCTGGAGCAACCGCCTGGGCTGGAACCACCCCCGGTGTCTGCTGGCCCTGAGTAGCCTGCTCAGGTGTCCGGGCAATTGGATTCTGACTGCCTCCCCCGGCCAGAGAAGTAGCGGCAACTTCCTGAACAAGGGTGGTATACACCGTCAAGATCTGAGCCAAGGTCTCCTGAAGACCTGGAATAACAATAGGCACTGCCGGTGCCTGAGCCTGTCCCACTGGAGTATCTGCGGCAGGAACTTGATCCTGAGTAGTAGGGGGATCAACTGATACTACCCTTGCAGCCGCACGGGCTGGCCCCTACCTCTACCACGGCCTCGACCTCTCGCTGGTCTAGCTGGTGGATGATCATCCTGATCGGTAGCGTGAGTCCTCACCATATGTGAGAGAACGAAACAACAGAAGTTTAGATTCCCAGAACCAATCAAATGGCACGACAGAATTCAAGAAAAAAATGAGATTGTTCCTAATATTTCTGTAGCCTTTCGAAGATGAGTACAGACGTCTCCGTACCGATCCGCAAGACTCTACTAAACCTGCTCATGACCTTTGAGTCCTATGTAACCTAGGATCTGATACCAACTTGTCACGACCCTAATCATAAACCGGCCGTGATGGCGCCTATCATGGAACTAGGCTAGCCAACCCTTTCAGATTATTAATATATAACCCCTAATTTCCCCAAAATTTAGCATATTTTTAAGAATATCAGAAAGAGATCAAATAAATACACACTTCCCCAAAAATCTGGAGTCAACTGTCATTATCATCTAAGACCGAAAATAAATGTACAACAGTGACTTTCTACAACAACAGTCTGAGGTACAAAAGACCAAAGAAAAACTATAATCTGAGGGAAGGAAATGAGGTGAGCTGGGGACGCTGAGCAGCTACCTCAATCCTCGAACAACTCCAAGGTCATCCGGAAATCAACTAGGGGGATGGTCTGGTACTTGGATCTGCACACAGAGGTGCAGGGAGTAACGTGAGTACGCCAACTAAGTAAGTAATCAATGTAACTAAAAACTTGAGTGTAGTGACGATCCATTTAATAGTCGCTAAGGGACAGACCAAGTCACAAATCCCTATCGGTTCACGCCCCCACGCTCGTCACTTAGCGTGTGCGTCACCTCATTTATCAACACAATATCAACAACGGGGTTTCATACCCTCAGGTTTAGAGTTACAATCATTACTTACCTCAAAATAAAAGCTACTCTACGATGCGCTTGCCCCTCGAATTGGCTCCCAAATACTCCGAATCTAACCAAAACCGGATTAGCATCATCAATAAACGCTAACAGAACAAAACCCAATCGAAAGATATAAATTCTAACACAATTCTCGAAATTTGGCCTAAGCCCTAGGCCCAAAACTCGGAATTCGATAAAATTTACATCACTATAAACCTCGTCCTCCCACGATTCTACACATACCAAGAACACCACAATCGGACCACAATTGCCTACCCAAATCTCCAAAAGCATTTTCCAAACCTCCTCCCATTTTTTCCAAACTTTTTCTACTTAATCATTCAAATTACAAGCCTAATCCGAACAAAATAGCATAGAAACGAGTTATATAGTCCGGGAACTTACCTCCACTGAAGACCCTTGAATACCTTCTTCAATTTGCTCTCAAATAAGCTCCACCCGCATGCAACAATGGAAGAATAAACAAATTTTATGGAGGCATTATTTTATACTGTTCTGCCCAGTTAATCCGCACCTACGGACTTTTACTCGCACTTGCGTACCCGCACCTGCGGTCCTAGGTACGCACCTGTGAAAATCCACTAACAGTCCAATTCTCGCACCTGCGGTCCCTTTTCCGCACCTGCGGCTTCGCAGGTGCGGCCAACTCTTCGCACCTGCAGACTCCTCCTGCCTAGACTTTTTTTGCACCTGGACCTTCGCACCTACGGCGTCGCACCTACGGCTGCCCTTCCGCAGGTGCGGCCACACCAGCAGCTATTTGCTGTAAATTTCCCAAGTTCAAACCTCCGCCAACCATCAGAAATTAATCCCGAGCCCCTAGAGGCCCCAACCAAACATTCCAACACCTCCATAGCATCATTCAAATCTAGTCGAGCCTTCGAAACACCAAAAACAACATGAAAATACCAAAATTACATCAAATTCAAGCCTATGAACTTTGAAACTTTTAAATTTCGCCAACGATGCCGAAACCAACCAAAACACGTCCGATTGATCTGGAATTTTGCACACATATCCAAAATGATATTACGAACCTGCTCCAACTTTCGGAATTCCATTCCGACCCCTATAACCTATTTTCCACTACCGACCGGAAATCGCCAAAAATTAAGTTTCGCCAATTCAAGCCTAATTCTATACCGGACATCAGAAATTCATTCTGAACACACTCTTAAGTCCCAAATCGCCAATTCAAGCCTAATTCTCATATATCTGACTTTCCATCTATTCATTTTTGACACACATGAACATATGCTCTTTCGACTTTCATCTCTTGTACTTCAGTTCTTCTTCTTCAAACTTTAAACAATACTCGTAGTTCTTTTTATCTTCTTATCTATCTAATAGATTTCAGGTATCATTCTCTCAATTTTTGCTCACATCTTTTTTATTTTCTCTCTGTCTTCTTTGAGAAAAGTTTCCAATTTCATGGATGAAATTTTTTGAATTTCGTTTTTTCCGACCAGAAGATGTTGATTATCACCGTTTTAAGGGTTATTCTCCATCCAATTTCATTGATGTTGCTTTCTTCTCGCTGATTCACCTCTACCTCTTTTTCTTAAGGTATTGAAATTTATTATTCTACTAACTTAATAATAGGGATATTTAGTTTTACTCCTAATGCATGTTGTTCGTTTGTATGTGTGTTATAGTTCCATGAATTATGAACCTCGAGTATGTTTCCAGATTCTTCATAACTGCCTCTTTGCACTTCCCTCACTCTCCATAGCCAAGGGAAAGAAAAATAAGAACTCATGATAACCCTAATAAAGCACTAAAATTGGTGTATGGGTTGAATTTGACATAAATTAGATGAATTAAATCGAATAAATATTGAAAGAAATTCGTGCACGTGAATTTCTATTGAAAGATGTTATTCATTATTTCATGTCTTAGGAAGGCTTAATAAGGCTTAAAATGATTTAGGTACTCTTATTAAAAGTCATGTTAAAGCAACATCTATTCGTTTGAATTTGAATTCATTTACCTGGCTAGGAATTTATGGAATTGGGAAGGTGTGTTAAAGGTCGTGTGATGGGATTGCTTTATATGATGACTCATGTTATTGGTGGTATTTGAAAGTAAAGGAATGGAGGAGTAGGAAGTAGCGTACTGAGGATTGATAGAGATTGTAGAAGTTGCGACATATTAATGGTCCAAAAGAAAAGACAAGAAAATAGTACAAATATTCAACAACTTTTAGAAGTAGACAATAGGGATAAAGAATGTAAGGGCATGTATAAGAGGATACCTGAGTCAAGGAAGTAGCTTAATTTATTTGTTTAATTTTTATTTCCTGTTTATTGACAATTGGTAATAGAATGTGTATTTTTTTGTCTTATTGAGAATTCTGATTCCCCCATTTTTAAGCTTAATTAGTCTTATTATCTATTGATGTGTCCATATAGCTAGGTACTAAATCAACATATGCTATATTCATCCATACTTTCTTATTGTTCTCCACCTGACAGTTTTATGCAATTTTATTAGAATATTCTTTAAGTTTGTATTTTATTTAGATATTTTGTCCAAAAATACAAGTGATGGATTGATCTTGCATGCTTGGCTGGCTGATTCACTTGGTTACTTCTTGATATTTGGTTCTTTCTCCTGTTAGTTCAATACATAAGTGCGCATGGATTATTATCAGGTTTGTGTATTTATCAATGGATGCTTTAACATACATATAGTATGTATCAAAAATGTTCTTCCATGATAATTAATTTTAACTTTTGTAAATTAAAACTATTACCGGAAACTTTGAAAAGGGATTATTTTTAACAAGAGGCTAAGGCTTTGAATTATTTGTCTTGGTACACTTCTTTCTATCCCTCAAGGCCTAACATGTAGTTCTCCACTTTTTTTTTGGGTATAAGTTATTTTTCTTCACGTTTATGTTTATCATTATGATTATTGATGGTAAGACCTAGCTCTCTGCATTCAGTTTCTTGAATCAACTGGTGTTTGATTTTGTGCTTTTAATTTATTTCATCACTTTCAAGCTGTAGTTACAAGTTAAAGATCAGTTATTTTCTTTTTAATATTATGGAACATATGGTGACTAAGTCTAGCATGCAAAAGCTTTTCTCTTCTAAAGGTAGTATTCTAATGCATCAATGATGTTTTACATTCATTGAAAGTTCTAGTTTTGATGTTGCCTATTATTTGTGACTACATGAGTTGCTTTAATTTTAATTTGGTTGGACATGTAGGGTGATTTTTAATACAATAGCATGTAGTAGTATTTACACTTTTGAAATTAAGTAATTCATAAAATTGTACTATTGTTAGGTATTGAGTTTTATTTTTGAATTGAAGTATAATAACTCTTTAGCACATTATATTATTAGCATGAGATATTTTTTCGTTCTATGAGTTTATCTACTAAGATTGAGGACAAATAAAATATGGAATCAAGGATAGTTTTGCATGATTATTCTAGAGCGGTATTTGGTAACTATGACATGGTATAAAATTGTTTGTTTCCTTGTTTATACTTCTTTGCAAATTAGATATAATGTACTACAAATGCACCTATAAAAAAGTGAAATTTATGAAAAAGCGGTGACAAGAACAAATCAAAATTTTGAGAAAGAAAAATATATTACCAAGGCTGAGTGCCATTTCAAACATAAGGTGCTCATGCAGATAATAACACAAAATCATCATTAATGTTACTTGGTTGATCAAGCATTAGTAGTTAGTTGATTAACTTCTGATTGGGAAGTTCCAAAGTACGTACCATCTTGAGCTAACTATATCTTGAACAAATTTTTATGTTTGATTATATCATCTCCAATATTTTGTGAATTCTAAATTATTTTAATTTGTTGACTCTGGTAGAAACTGATTTTTCATCAAAGGGAGATTCAAGAGAACCCCATGACTAAGGTATGTATCGGGTAGCACTACTATCTAAGTGAACATATCTAGATATAAAGAATGTGTTATATTGAAATCATCCTGAAGAATTTGTACTTGAATTAAAAACTCTACTCAGTATCCTTGGATATTTGACTTATGCAACTTAAGTTTGATACTGTATGTGATTTTATCACTGTCTTGAGATAGAGAAGAATTTTTTTAATTAAGGACTGAAAAATATGAGAAAAGCAAAGTGGATTACTTTTTTAGATTTCCCTTTTCGTGATAAGTGATCAGAAAATTATATTATTGACAAAGCCCACAAAGATAATGATGGGATGACTTAAAAGAAATATCAATATCATTTCATATTTATTCTTGCAGTGATGACAAAAAATATATCAGTGTATTTACTTCATATCCGTATATGTTCTTTATAATGAACGAACTTTTTGTGTTATTTGGTAGTCTTTTTTTAATGTATTTTTTTCTTTTAATTCAGGAAAATTAAAATGTATTGACCAACTTTTCTAGACATTATTTGCATTTCATATAATTGTCAGCATTAGCTTATCAAAGAAAATATAAGGCCATGCATTTTTTGAAGTTTTTCATTACTTGTTAAGTGGTTTAAATTAAATTTCTGATGCATCTTTAGATTATAGTAACAGTGTCTTGGCCTTTACTTTGTTCCCTCTTCTCTAAAGGGCCATAACTCAACTCCTGGGTATAGTACTTTGGAGTAGTTTGTTTGTAGAGATCCTTGGTTTATGTATATGATCTCTCTCTCTCACACACACACCACTCACACACGCACACACACACATCTCTTTATGTCATGATATTTTTCAGTTTTTGCTATGGGACTTTTATCGGTTAATGCTTTCTATCTCAAAAAAGTTTGACTTATTCTCTTTTTGGAATAGGACATGAAGTTGTTTGAAGAATACATAGTAGCAGATGTTTCCAGCAATGCACAAATATTTGCAATACCCTATATGGCTCTTAGTTGGACTATGTTATCTCTTTTGTTCATAGTAAAAACACTTATAGCAACTAATACATTTGGTTGATCACGTAGCATAGGATTGTGGGTAGAAAATGAAGAGCTAATAAGGTGTATGCTTGAGTTTTATTTTGTAACTGTATTTAAAGGAAGTGGAAGAAAAGGAAATATTTGCTCAGTTTCAATAAGTCTAGGGAGGCAATATACATTGTTCTATGTTTGTCATTATTTTCCAAGGTTGGAACTGTGCTTCCGTGTTTGTGAACTAATATTTATTCTAAACCATAAGTTATGTGGGTGCAAGATTAGACACAACCAAAACAACTTCAGAATTCAAAATGTTAGGCTGGTGTTATGCACGGGCAATACTCATCTAGTATATATATATATGTATATATATATATATATATATATATATATATATATATATATGTGTGTGTGTGTGTGTGTGTGTGTGTATTGTCGCATGTTTTAGTTGTGTTACGTGGATTTCGGATGTAAAATGTATTAATTTATGTTAATCTTTGATGTTTTTATAGGCAGGAAGCATCCAGAGGCAATATGGGGCGAAAGGTGCGAGATTAGAGCCAAAACAGAGAGATATTGAAAAATGTTGATTTCCAGCGCCCCACGCCACCTGTGACGCAGTTTACAAAAAGTTTAAAGGGCAAGCGCCCCACGCTGCCTTGGGCGCTGGTGACGGGAATTTCTCCAACTTTGGAGGGGACAAGGTTATTTCGGCCCAAGACCTACCCAACGCGTATAAAAGCAAGATTAAGCCTATTTTGAGAGGAGAGACGCCACTTTGAAGCAAACATACACACGAGGAACATCCACGAGCGAGGATATCTCAGCTTTCTTCATCTTTTCTTAGTATTATCAAGTATTCAACACTTGTGAATATATTTTGATATTATCATGAGTGGCTAAAACCCGTAGTTTTGGGGTTGTGATTTAGCCATGAATATTGTCGTTTAAAGTTGACTTAACCTTGATTATAATTCACCAAGATATGGTTGTTTCTTCAATTATGTGATTATTTGCTTAATTATCTGGCCAGTAATTAGGTTCTATTTACTATTTATGCTTTGCTTGGGAAAGCTATATTCAAATTAGAGAAGAATTGAAGAGAGCATGATCTTAACTCTGAGAGGGACGGATTTGTGGTTATGATAGGAATATACTTAGTCATCGTGCTTAACTAATTATCATAATCTGAATGCGTTCTTAATAGATTGATTCCATAGGAATATCGGTGTTAATCTATTTTGAAGAGGCGAGTAGTACTTCGGGAGAAGGATACGAGACAAATTGTTCGATTAATTAGAAACCGTGAGTGAATTGTATGAAAGGGAGAATTAATTAGAACACAATAGGACTGGTGAATCGATCACAACACTGGAATATTCGTCTCTACTGAATACACAATAACTATTTGCTTCTTGATAAATTAGTTACTTGTTAAAATTATTGCATAGTATAATTACACTTTTGAATGCGGAAATACTTGACTGGATAATAATCTTAGTGAAACTAATGGGCAGTTAACACAAGCCTCTGTGGGTTGGACACTCGAGTTATCATTTTATCACTTGTACGATCACATATACTTGCGTGTATGTTTGGGAGCAGCATACGTCCTGTGAAATATTTTTTATTAATTGTTGGCTAAAAACATGTGTGGCCCCTTAAATTTTTCCGAATTTTTCATTTAGATATCTAAACAAGGATTAATACATATTGAACGCTTGAACTCAAATTAAACTATATTTATTAGACACAACCTGCTGAAATAGTTCAGAAACCAAAATGCGCGTAGTTTACACGCCGATGATGTGGCAGCTCGCAAAGTTGCTTCCTAATGTTCTTCTTTTGTTTGTTGCATTAACTGAGAAACCAGACTCAGAAAACCAGCAATCCCATTTCAAGAACAATTGGTCCGAACTCAATCTGAAACACACCCGGGCACCAGGGCCCTGTCTGAACATACCAACAAGTCCTAAAACATGGTATGAACTCGCTCGAAGCCTTAAATAACATCAAACAACACTAAAATCACGAATCGCACATCGATTAAAGCCTAATGAACTTATGAACTTCTAACTTCTAAAACTAATCCTGAAACATACCGAACCAACTCCAATTGACTTTAAATTTTGCACGCAAATAATAATTTAAACAAAGGACCTATTCCAACTTCTGGAACCGAAATCCGGACCCGATATCAATAAAGTCAACTCCCAGTCAAACTTCTCAACCTTCCAAACCTTCAACTTTCTAACTTTCGTCAATTCAAGCCGAAACGACCTACAGACCTCTAAATTAATATCTGTACATGCTCCTAAGTCCAAAATCCCTATACAGGGCTACTGGAACCACCAAACCTCCATTCCGGGGTCGTATACACAAAAGTCAAACTATGATCAACTCTTTCAATTTAAGCTTCCAACTTTGGGACTAAGTATCCCATTTCACTCTGAAACCCATCCAAAACCAAAACCAGCCACCCCAAAAAGTCACATAACCACAATTTAACACAGAGGAGGCAATAAATATGGGAACAGGCTAAAACACTCAAAATGGCCGACAGGGTCATTACAGCCTTCCCTCTTAAAACAAACGTTTGTCCTCGAGCGAGATTAGATACATATCATGCTCGGTATCCCAAGTCACCTCCTCAACTTGTTGACCTCTCCACTGAACCTTCACTGAAATAATTCTCTTTGACCTCAAATTCAGACATGCCTGTCCAAGATGGTCATCGACTCCTCAACATAAGACAAATCCTTGTCCAATTGGACTAAGCTGAAATCTAACACATGGGATGGATCACCGTGATACTTCCGGAGCATAGAAACATGGAATATCAGATGAACTGCAGATAGACTAGGTGGAAAAGCAAGATTGTAGGCCACCTAACCAATCCTCTCAAGAATCTCAAAATGTCCGATATACCTTGGGCTTAACTTGCCCTTCCTCCCGAACCTCATAACACCCTTCATGGGATAAAATCACAGCAAGACCGCTCTCCAACCATGAATGCAACATCACGAACCTTCCGATCCGTATAACTTTTCTATCTTGATTGGGTCATACAAAGTCGATCCTGGATCAACTTGACTTTCTCCATGGCATCTCTAACCAAATCCGTGCCCAATAACTTAGCCTCTCCTGACTCAAACAAACCAACTGGGGAACGACATTGTCTCCCATATAGGGCCTAATAAGGAGCCATATGAATACTCGATTGGTAGATATTATTGTAGGCAAACTACACAAGCGGTAAGAACTGATCCCAAGAACCTCCGAACTCCATAACACAGGCACAAAGCATGCCTTCTAATATCTTAATGGTGCTCGAACTGTCCGTCTGTCTGAGGGTGGAATGTTGTTCTCAACTCAATCTGTGTGCCTAACTCATGCTCTACGGGTATCCAAAATCATGATGTAAACTGTGTACTCCAATCAGAGATTATAGATATTGGCACGCCATGAAGTCGGACAATCTCGCGGATATAAATTTGAGCCAGCTGCTCTAAAGAATAGGTAGTCACCGCCGAAATGAAATGAGCCGACTTAGTCAACCTATCCACAATCACCCATACTTCGTCAAATTTCTTCTGAGTCCATGGGAGCCCAACAAAGAAATCCATGGAAACTCGCTCCCATTTCCACTCAGGAATCTCAAGTATCTTAAGCAACCCACCTGGCCTCTGGTGCTCATACTTCACCTGTTGACAATTTAGGCACCAAGAAACATACTCCACCATGTCCTTCTTCATTGTCCTTCACCAATAGTGCTGCCTTAAATCCTAATACATCTTAGCAGCACCCGGATGAATGGAGTACCACGAAATATGGGTCTCCTGAAGAATCAACGCACGTAACCTAATCACATTGGGCACACATAATCGGCCCTGCATCTGAAACACACCATCATCTTTGATAGACACCTCCTTGGCATCGCCGTGCTATACCGTGTCCTTAAGGAAAAGAAAATGGGGGTCATCATAGTGACGCCCTCTGATGCGATCATACAAACAAGACCGAGAATCCATGCAAGCCAGCACTGGACTCGGCTTCGAAACATCCGGTAAAACAAACTGGTTGGCCAAGGCCTGAACATCCAATGCTAATGGCCTCTCTGCTGCCGGTAGATATGCTAAAATTCCCAAGCTCTCCGCGTTTCGACTCAAGGCATCGGTTACCACATTAGCCTTCCCAAGATGATATAGAATAGTGATATCATAGTCCTTAAGCAACTGTAACCATCTCATCTACCGCAAGTTAAGATCCTTCTGTTTGAACAGATGTTGTAGACTCTGGTGGTTGGTACAGACCTTACAAGGAACACCATACAAATAGTGCCGCCAAATCTTCAAGGCATGAACAATATTGCTAATTTCCAAGTCATGGACATGATAATCTTATCATGAACTATCTAGATGCGTAGGCAATCACCCAACCGTCTTGCATCAACACCGCGCCAAGGTCAACATGTGACACATCATAGCACATAGTGTAAGACCCTGAACTCGTAGGAAAAACCAATATTGGGGTGTACTCAAGGCAGTCTTGAGCTTTTTAAAGATCTCCTCACACTCCTCGTTCCATCTGAGTATAGCACCCTTCTGGGTCAATCTGGTCATATGTGCAACAATAAATGAGAAACCCTCTACGAAGCGACGGTAATACCTGGCCAAACCAAGAAAACTCCGGGTCTCTGTAGCTGAAGATGCTCTGGGACAACTCTGCATTTCTTCAATCTTCTTTGGATCTAACTTGATCCCCTCACTCGACACCACATGACCCAAAAACACCACTGAATCAAGAAAGAATTCTCACTTTGAAAATTTTGCATAAAACTTCTTTTCTCTCAAAGTCTGGAGCACAATCCTCAAATGTCGCTTAAGATCCTCCCGACAGCGGGAGTACACCAAGATGTTTTCAGTAAACACAATGATGGATGAGTTAATATATGGATGGAATACATTATTTATCAGGTGCATGAATGTTGTTGGGCCGTTGGTCAGCCCAAATGACATCACAAGAAACTCATAGTGACCATACCGAGTCATAAAGCGGTCTTTGGGATATCCGGATCCCGAATCTTCAGTTGATGATACCCTGACCACAAATCAATCTTTGAGAACACTCTAGCACCCTGTAGCTGATCAAATAAGTCTTCAATGCGTGGAAATGGATATCTTCTCTTCAATGTAACCTTGTTCAATTGCCAACAATCAACACACACGCGCATAGAACCATCCCTTTTTTTCACAAACATAATTGGAGCACCCCAAGATAACATACTAGGCCGAATGAAACCCTTATCAACCAACTTCTGCAACTTCTCCTTCAACTCCGCTGGGGCCACACGATATGGTTGAATAAAAATGAGATGAGAGCCTGGAAACAAGTCAATACTATCAATATCCCTATTGGATGGTATTACCGGAAGATCTGTCGGAAATACATCTAGATAGTCTCCACTACCAGAACTGACTCAATAGTAGGAGTATATCAACACTAACATCTCTCACAAAGGCTAGATATGCATCACGCCCCTTCCCAACCATCTGATGTGCCGTAAGGAAGGACACAACACCACTAGGAACATAATCCAAAGCACCCCTCCACTCCAACAGCCGTAAACCTGGCATAGTCAATGTCACTGTCTTGGCGTGACAATCAAGAATAGCGTGATAGGGCGACAACCAATCCATGCCCAAAATAAAACCAAATCCTACCATACTAAGAAATAATAGATCAACTAGGGTCTCAAAACAGTCAATAACAACTAAACATGAGCGATACACATGGTAAAAAATAATAGAATCTCCCACAGACATGGTCACATAAATAGGAGAACTCAAAGAATCACGAGATATATCCAAATATGGAGCAAAGTAAGATGATACATATGAATAAGTGATTCCTGGATCAAATAAGACTAATAAATCTCTATGACAATTGGAACAATACCTGAGATAACAACATATGATGCAAATGACTCCGTCCTTCCTGAAAAAGTATAACATTTGGCCTGGCCTCCCCTCTAAAGCGATCCCTACCTGGCTGATCTCCACCCGTAGCTGGTTGTGCAGGTGGAGTGGCAACTGGTGTTCTAACTACATCCTGAGAAGTTTGTGGTCCCGGTGAAATACGTGGAGCCTAAGTAGTTTGTGGAGGTGTATCCCTCCTGAGTCTGGGTCAGTCTATCACCATATGAAGAGTATCACCACACTCAAAAAAAGCTCTCGGAGGACCTGACTGCTGAAACTAGCTCAGGCCTGGTCGGTTGGGTCCTCCACTGAAAGCACCCCGTGCAGGAGGTGCACTAGACAATGGTAATGCATAATGGGCAACCTGAGACCTGGGAGTAAACAGAGCACCACTAGAAGAAAGAAGTGTTGAATGAACTAGACGGCTCACATAGCCTATACCATGACCGACTGTAACTGGGCATGGGCACCACTTTATCCGCCAGAATCTCGAGGCCTCTTGACCTCTATGTCCTCTCTCCCGGCCCCCCATACCCTCTAATATCCGTGCAATCTCTACCTCCTGCTGATATGGGGTATCTGTCTCCAACTCTCGATCCATGCTAAATCTACTACTATAGTTGAGCCCCTCGATAAATCGACGAATTCGCTCTCTGATTGCGAAAACCAAGGCAGGTGCATGTCTTAACAACTCACTAAATCTAAGAGCATACTCTGACACGGTCATACCTAGCGCAACTTCTCAAACTCACGTCCCGAAGGCTCTAAGGAACAAAATCTCTTAAGAATGTCTTCGAAAACTGAGCCCGTGTGAGTGAAGCTACATCGGCTGGCTTACCCTCCTCATAAGCTCGCCCTCACTAGTACGCTGGTCCCCACAGCTGGAATGTAGTAAAATCAACCCCGCTCGTCTCCATAATATCTATGGAACAGAGAATTCGGTGGCACTTATCCAGAAAACCTTGTTCATCCTCTGTAGCTAGGCTGCTGAAAGTAGGAGGGTGGTACTTCTTGTGCCTCTCAAGTCTAAGATGCTCCTTCTCTGATGTTGTTTCCCTAACCTCAGGCTGAACTGAAACAACCAGTTGCAATAGTATAACCTCTAGGATGTGTGTGGTGCAAGTGGAATCAACCCCGCCTAAGCTAGAGTACCAAACCATGCTCAAGAACTGTATGGGGTTCTTTAGAAGTGCAGGGTTAGCAACAGGCCTCAGGTGCCTTCCTCCCAACTGGAGCTACTGGTGGCTCCTCGGTCATAGCTCAGGAAGGTGCTTTGGATGCACCACGTTCCCATCCTCGGCCTCTGCCCCAGCCTCGGTCTCTTGCGACTCCAGTAGGGGGCACAAGTGTCTGATTTTTGGATCCAGCGTAGCGTGTCCTCAGCATCTGTGAGAGAATAAAACGGCAAAGATTCAGAATTTCGAAGTCAAAATGATAAGGAATCAAAAAAGTGATATTTTCCTAACAGTTCCACTGGCTCTTGAAGATAAGTACAAACGTCTTCATACCGATCCACGAGGCTCCACTAAACCTGCTTATGGCTCGTAACACCTATGAACCTAAAGCTCTTATAGCAACTTGTCAGGACCCCAATATCCTTCTGTAGGATGTCGTGATGGGAACCTAGTCTCTAAGAATAGGTAAGTCTAACATACATAAAGAATTTAACAGAAATAGTAAGAAAACTTCCAATTTAAACCAATAACAATCATAAGAAGGACTCCGCAATACAACTGAATATCTGGTGACACCGAGTCATAAGTTATACAAAAGTATACTAGAACACCCCTATACAACAGTATCTATAAAAGGAGAATGAAATAGAAACTAGATAGAGGATGACTCTGAGGCATGCGAAAGCCTAGATTGGTATGAAGTACCTGGATCTACACAAAACATTGTGTAGAAGCGTAGCATGAGTACACCACAACGGTACCCAGTAAGTATCAAGCTTAACCTTAGTAAAGTAATGACGACGTCAGGTCAAGACACCTACTGGAATAAATAAAGAAACTGAACAGGTATAGTGCAGTACAATAATGGAAACAATGGAAATGATACAACAAAAAATATAACAACAATAACTACACTGAAATTAAGGCAATTAAGACATCACGGAAGAAACACATAATAATAATAATAATTCCAAGGAAACGATGCAAACAAAATACAAGTTATGTAAAAATGAAAGGTATCAACAAGAATCACTGCTGAGGTACCGTCTCATAGTCTCAATTCACAAATAAAATCGCAGTCTTTCCATATACCATGGCGGGAGCCGTACATTTAGTTTTGAAAATCATTTTTCCGAAATAGCTACCCTCGTTTTAGCTCACCTTATAACACCGTGTGGCATGAAGTAGTTCCCCTTCTTGCAACACATGTATCAACCCCCTCATTATCTCACGACATGCGTATCAACCACAATCCGTATACCATCGCATGCGTATCAATATCACAACATATTATAAACGCACCTCAAGTGCCCAAAACCACAACTTGCCAAAGAAGTCAACCACAATAATACTTCCACAATAAATAGAACATGGCTCAACCACAATATGTACAAGAGTCTCAACGATAGGAACCGAAACTGAATATCTCAACAAGAATGGTATTTCAATACTTTACAACTTTTCCTCAATGTAAATCACGACCTTTATAACTTCAACACTATAATTCAACAATAAGATATTCCAGAAATAACAAATTTAAGTAAGGTAACTCAACATTTAAATAATTAACAAGGAAATGAGAGAACAATAACTTCAACTAATCATGTAAAGGAAAATAACAAGTAAGAGATGAGACAAGTATTTACAATGTCAAGTAAATCATGTAAGAATAGATGAACGATGATGAAGATAACATGTTTTGTCAATTCAATTAAAGACATGAAAAGAATCTACATAACTTTAACTAGTCAATTACCACATTTAGCCCGTGTACCTACGCGTCACCTTGCGTACACGGCCTTCACGTACCACAATTAGCGCAAAACAACACCAATCCTAAGGGGTAATTCCGCCACACAAAGTTAGGAAAGACACTTACCTCACACACTAACCCAATCCACTAGTAAGATTTTCCCGCAATTATCCAACTCCGACGGCTCGAATCTAGCCAAAATAACTTTATACCATAAATACAAACCATATAAAACTATTCTAAATAATAAAGTTGCAATCTGTAAAGAAAATCAAAAAGTCAATCTCCGATCCCGTCTCGGAACTTGATCAAACTTATAAAATACGAAAACCCATTCGATAACGAGCCCAACTATACTAAATTTATTCAATTCCGATTTCGGATCGACCTTCAAATCCTCAAAATAATTCTATGAAGTTTTCATAATTTTTCCCAACTTTTCTAACCCAAAACACTACTTAAATGATAAAAATAATTATGGGTTCAAGTAAAATAATTAAATCCGAGTTAGAATCACTTACCCCAATCAACTCTTTGAAAATCTCTTCAAACATCGTCCAAAATCGAGGTCTCTAGTTCAAAAGATGAAAAATGGAACAAACCCCTCGATTTTGAATATTAAGTACTGTTGTCCAGTCATTTCCTTTTGCGATCGCAGAAACACACTCGCGATCGTGGAGAAAAAATTCTCCCAGCTCACAAAACCTCATTCGCGATCGCGAGAGATCAGTCGTGAACACGATGACTAGCTTTCTCAAGTTACACGATCGCGTCCCAGCCACGCGATTGCGAAGAACATCGTGTGCCTCAGCCCAGCCTCGCCTTCCTTATACGCGAATGCGATATCCCCTCACGCATTCATGATTCACAAACTCCTCAATCAGTGTGATTGCGTCCCTTACATCACGAACGCGAAGAGTAAAATTCCATCCGCCACAACAACTCTACGCGATCGCACCACATCCTCCACGAACACGATGAAGTAAACCAGACTCAGAAAAGCGACAGTCTCATTTCAAGAACAATTGGTCCGAACTCAATCTAAAACACACCGGGTCCCCGGGGACCCCGTTCGAACATACCATCAATTCCTAAATCATGGTACGAACTCGCTCGAAGCCTCAAATCATATCAAACAACACTAAAACCACGAATCACAGATCGATTCAAGCCTAAGGAACTTATGAACTTCTAACTTCTAAAAGTAATGTGGAAACATACGAAACCAACTCCAATTGACCTCAAATTTTACACACAAGTCATAATTAACACAATGGACCTATTTCAACTTCCGAAATCGAAATCCGGACCCGATATCCATAAAGTCAACCTCGGTCAAACTTCTCAACTTTGCTTTACTCCCGCGGCATTGTTGCTATCTTTTTCATCATCTCCAGCCATATGTGTATTAATCGAAGGGCTCTAGTACCATGCCAAAATAAAGGCATAAGCCTCAAAGGAATCGAATTGCACGATGAGTCAATCAAGAGGGAAGTACTCCTAACAGCCCTATAGCCTCTCGAAGATAAGTACAGACGTCTCCTTACCGATCCGCAAGACTCTACTAGACTTGCTAATACCTCGTGAGACCTAAGGGAACCTAGTGCTCTTACCATGTTGTCACGACCCAAAATCTATTAAGGTCATGATGGCGCCGGACATCATCGTCAGGCAAGCGAGTCATTAATTAGTTGAAATAAATCCTTGTTTTAACATTTTTGAAATCTTTACCTTTAACTTATTACGTAATAACTAAACAAAAATCCGTCAGGTAAATATGACAGTTTAATATTCCATTTTTATAAAATACATCCCATACACATATCCCAGAACCCGGTGTCACAAGTGCATGAGAAATTTATAAGAATTTATACAATCATTACAAAGCTTGTCCGGGATACAAATTGGACAATGGAAATTTAAACAAAATGAATACAATATGGGGGAGACTCTGTCAGCTGCGGATCGCCTCCGGATGATACAGCTCGCCTAAGTCTCCAAACCAGCCACCTTGCTGTGAAAGTACCTGTGCAATAAAAATGCACAGCAAGTGTAGCATGAGTACGAAAACAACATGTACTCAGTAAGTCGCCCGCATAACCTCAGAGAGGTAGTGACGAGAGGTCGAATTAGAGACTTGCTAGAGGTCAATTTAGTATATTCAAGTGAAACACTAAGCATGAATGTCATAGACAATTTATTAAGTTCAGGAATAATTAATGTCAACTCTTCCACATTTAACACTTTAAGTCTTCGTCATTTTATTAACAAATAATCAAACATGGATAATTTAATCATTTAACAAATAATCAACGGGAAAGAACAACTTCTTCCAAAGTTTTAATACTTTAAATCTCTGTCATTTCAGTCGACAACTTAAGAATTCCAGGCTAGTAATCAGGTAAAATGACAGCAAAGATGCAGTAAATATCATGCGCAAGCAATGTCGAGGGTCGAACGGCGCGGACCAAAAATAATAATTGTGCACTGCCGAAGGGTCGAACAACTCGAACCATAGATGCATCTATGTTCGCTGCTAGCGAATCGATCATGCGACGCGGTCAACGTAATAATAATAAGGCTAACCTGATCGCGAATCATACCTGTTACTCAGGTGCTCATATGCACACATATTCACATAATAAATCCGCATTTTTATAGAGAAAGTAGTCACTCAGGGAAGTGGTCAAATTCTTCTTAAATGAACAAGAAAAATATCATTTAAAATCATCCACGGATGAAATCAATTCTCTTTATAAATGATTAAGAAAATGAACTCTATTCTCCTTAGGTATTCAATTTCTATTTCGATCATATTAGCGGTCTAATATTTCTGGCAAGATCACAAGTACAACAAGTAAGGCATGCTAGTGGGTCCTAGACTACCCGGACATGACATAATAGTAGCTACGTACAGATTCCTGTCACCTCGGGCGTACGCAGCCCCCGCAGATAATAGCACATGTTTAATTAGTTCACCTATAGGGACAATTCCCCCTCACAAAGTTAGAAAGGAGACATACCTCGCTCCGAAATTCCATAACCGGCTTCCAAGCCCTTCCGATGACTCCAATAGATGCACAACGCCCCAAAACTACCAAATAACGGGCAAAGAAATGAAAATTCATTCTAATATTTGAAACAATTCAAATTATATAATATTCCAACTCCGCTCAGTGAATTGACCAAAATGCTCTCGGACCCACGTGCCCGAAATCCGAAATTTCTCGAAGATATATTCTACCCATAGCTTTACTAGTTCAAATATACAATTTACTCTAAATTCCATGCTCAAATTCGTGGTAGAAATCCAAAATACCATTTCTAGGTTTTTCTTCAAAATTTCTCAAGTTTTCCACAATTTTTCATGTTTTAATCCATGCATATACCTTGTATTTAACTTGAGATGAGTGGAAATAACTTACCTTGACATTGATGATGAAATTCCCCTTTTGAAGCTCTCCTAAAATCGCTTAAGCCATGAGAAAAATGAGAAAATAAACCGAGATCATTGTTTTAAAACATTCTGCCCAGAACGATTTTTGCACCTGCGATCCAGTCCTCGCACCTGCGCTTCCGTTGGTGCGCCCAAGATCCCGCACCTGCAGTTTCCTTCTCCTCCAGCCGGATCCGCAACTGCGACCCATTGCCCGCATCTGCACCTTCGCAGGTGCGAAAATTCCATCGCGCCTGCGATCCCACCAAGCCATCCCACTCTCGCACCTCTGGCGCCAAGCCGCACTGCGGCCAAATCCTCGCAGGTGCGGTCACACCAGACACCAGCAGCTCCAGCTCTTCTTCCAACTTCAAATTTGATCTGTTAACCACCCGAAATCCACCCGAGGCCCCTGGGACCCTGTCCAATCACACGACTCAGTCCCATAACACCCCACGTACTTGCTCGAGTCCTCAAATCACATCAAACAACGCCAAAATCACGAATCGCACTCAAACTCAAACTTTATGAACTTTGAAATTTCCAACTTCTACATCCGATGCCGAGACCTATAAAATCACGTCCGATTGACTCCAAATTTTGCACACAAGTCATATTCAACATTACGGACCTGCTCCAACTTCAGAAATCGCATTCCGACCCCGATATCAAAATTTCCACTTCCGGTCGGATTTATCAAAAACCTTCAAATTTCTATATTTAGCCAGACGATTTCAAAATAACCTACGGACATCCGAATTCACCTCTGATCGTGCTCCCAACTCCAGAATCACCATACGGAACTATTCCCAGACTCGGAATCCCAAACAGACATCAATATCACAGAGATGCACTTCAACCCAGACTTAGGAAATTTCTTCAAAATGCTGACTTCCACAATATACGTCGAAACGCTCTCGGGTTATCCAAAGCCCGATTCGGACATACGCCCAAGTCCGAAATCATCATACGAACATGTTGGAGCCTTCAAATCCTGATTCGGAGGTCGTTTACTCAAAATTTCGATCTTAGTGAATTTCTTTAACTTAAGGCTTCTGAAATGAGAATTTCTTTCCAATTTGACTCCGAACTTCCCGAGATTCAACTCCGACCATGCCCACGAGTCATAATACCTGAAATGGAGATGCTCATGACTTCAAATTGCTGAACGATGCGCTAGAGGTCAAAACGACCGATCGGGTCGTTACATATTCCCCCACTTAAACCGACGTTCGTCCTCGAACGTGCTAAGAACTTCTTTGGAGTTATCTGAAATCAAAGTTTAACACCTCGAGCACCTGCCCGTGCTAGCAAAACCCAGTTGGGTACATTAGCTTGATCAAATCTAAAGATTTCTTCTTTTATCCATATAATAAGCTCAGAATCCATTCAAACACCTGAAATTTCTCTGTCAGACCTAGTTCCAACATATAAACACCGTATCAACAACCACACGAGGTACCAAAACATGACTGCATACTTTTGCTGAATTTAGCGTCATACACCGCATATTTCATCATCCAATCACGATGACATTCCCTGAGCCTTAATAACCAAAATTCCACGAATCTGATGCTCCAAATGTACCTTATGATATATATATATATATATATATATATATATATACATCCTGCTATAATATTGGCGATACCACCACAAAGAAGGAGATGTGTAGGAATTCATAACCAACTGCAGAGTTAATAAGTCGTTGAATATCTCCTCTTGACTAGAATCATCACCTCATCACAAACCAATAACGGTAATTGTCCTTAATGCAGTTCACATAATCTTATCGCACTTGATCCCTGATCCAATAATCTCGTCTCACCCAGTATGAACTGCTCAGACAACAAATCACCCCAACCATGACCAATAGTCTCACATGACTCCACAACGCGCCAATAGTCCATAAATCGAACATGATACATAAGAAATGACTCTGTAAGGGTCTACTCGACTCACACAACTTACATGAATTTTCCACAGAGAATAGGAAGTAAAACACAAGAAAAATAAATATAGGGGACCGTACTCAACATCACACTGTTGCGTCGCGCAACCCGATCCAAATAACATACCCGTAGCGACGTGCCACCCGATTCACACATAAAATTTACAAAAGAAGATACACGGAGCTGAATCGCCCACTATTACAAATTACCGAATATTGGTCACAAGCACGCTAGGTGCATAATACCATCCTGGGGAGACTGATAAATCCATATGCTACAAAACTTAAGCACAACTGAGATGCGATATATATATATCCTATGAAATCTCAAGAGCCCTCCTGGTCACATAACACCATCACTACGCTGGATCTTAACACATAGGAATTATCAAGCCGTTTCACAACTCACACGGCACAATTATAATATCACATGAATTTGACGAAGACGGAACAATCACCTGATATTCCAACACCCCTCCTTGAGGAGCGCTATACTGAAATGAACATGCCTGGCTCATACGGAGCCCATAATCATATTGAAATCCATCCACAAACATCGAGTCTACCTTGCTCGCACCAAACTAAGCTAATAGCTTTACCTGGGTCCATATTAACCCACTTCCTCTCATAATACGCAAGAACAACCATCATAGCCGGGACAAACACCCCACAATCCACAACCAAATGAACTGAACACCTTCCAGGCATAAACCCTCAAACAAGCAATATTTCACTTCTTTATACTCAGTCCAATCTTCAACCCATTAAGTGACTACATGGCACACTCATACAAACATCCTGTGGTCACGCTCCCACGACCTTCCACTCAAGGTAGCAATCTGCACAACCACCACTGGCCACACTAACACTGTAAAACCAATCAAGAACCCATAACCAGGGTACACATCTTCTTTCACCGAATATCGATCTCAGGTGACACTGAAGATAACACCAACTTACTCTGAACTTTCAAATCATTTTTTCTTGCTCATCCGAGCTCATGACATCCTTGTTAACACCGAACCGCAATCCCGATTCTTACTCCCAGTTACACACTGTTTACTGCACCCAACATGCCAATATGATATTGTGCAAGAATTCCACCATAACTCCGGAACCACTAATAGGGCGAAGACTTCATCATATA
This sequence comes from Nicotiana paniculata, assembly GCA_005239505.1. Taxonomy (NCBI): domain Eukaryota; kingdom Viridiplantae; phylum Streptophyta; class Magnoliopsida; order Solanales; family Solanaceae; genus Nicotiana; species Nicotiana paniculata. The sequence continues at coordinate 51,129 of ML344458.1, read as the reverse complement.
GAAAACTTTTACTTACCTTAATTCAAGAGGGCAATAACAATACTCCAGTGAATCCTCCCAATCACAATACATGCAAATCCTTAAGTAGTGGTCTGAACCACCATAACCCTTCCGGGATCCGCCTACGCCTGACAGGCCATAGCACTCGAATGCTCCCACATGAAATCTATTACGACGGCTGACAAGCCCCGCGCTTACCGGCCCAACCACATGCATAATTTAATTACATCGAAGGAACTGATCACTGCTGTAAATGTGCCATTTCAACCATGGCTAATCAATATATCTTCTTTTAATCATTTTTAACTGCCTCAAAAATAATAATAATAATAATAATAATAATAATAATAATAATAACTTCCTCCAACTCATAGCAAACTCAACTCTCACTCATCTCGAGTGACCTTGATTCACGAGACCATGCTGTCTCAATCTCACAACCCGTCGCATACCCTCCTGAAAATCTTTCTACAACCCGGAGTTTAGTTCTCTCACTCCTCCAATGCTATCCTGCATGCTGAAACATATCATAGAACACTTGCAAAAGCTCAATTCTTAATCATACGGCTGCCTTTAACCCTTAAACGACGCATTATTAATTTTTGAATTCACTAGGACCTCTATTGAGAGTCACCCACTCTGACTGGTCCCGAATACAAGCAACTCCAAGGATCTTCTAGCACATGAACACCATTTTCAATGAAACACGTGACTGAGTCACTATCCTTACAACTTGCCTATGCCTTAAGCATAAATTCTGAATCTTTCAAAGCCTATCCCTAGTCCGATCGGACCAACTTTTGCACACATTATCAAATCACATGCACAATTACCATTTTACTCCTTTACCTTAGCTGTAACAACTTGCCAACACGCCGACAATCCGCAACCACATGAGAAGACAATCCTACCACCCAACTGCAGATGGTGGGACTTCCCCACTTAGCCCGAAGCTACTCCTTGGACCACTCTAGACTCTGCTGAGATCCTTTCTCCCTTGTTAACATGATCTTGCTCAACTAATCCATCTAATTCTTCCAAATTCTCTTGTCAGCACTCCCTAAATACTCAAATTCTCTAGCATCATTCACACATTCTGCCTCCTACCGAATAGCCACTAAAATCCCTTGCAGAAACTTTCCAACCATGCCACTGCTAACCTATTCACTGGAGATAACCCACCTGTGGAAATCACCAACGGACACCTTCCAACGACGCTGAAATGCACACTCTCTGCAACATCAATACCCCATCCTAAGCCTGCTCTCATTCACCAACTTTACCAGTCAGTCCATTCCTCATGGACATCTACTAAATGCGCTACAACATCTTTAAATTCGCCGCCACATTGCGTCCTCCTTCATTCCTAACAATTCCCCCCTGTTGTATCCAACTTTCCGCTGAAATAACCCACATTTTAACTTAAGCTCGTGGACCCAATCACCATCCACAATACTCTCAAACTTTCCCTCAAGGTAGGCAGCTATCTTACCACTGAACTCCTGTGCTACGCTGCCACTTCCCCACTTGTTCAACTCATTCCTTTAAACAACTACCTGACCTCCGTTCCTTACACCTGGCCATTTAGAAAGGGAACCACCGCCTAGCACTTTTCACATATCTTCCTTCATTGTATGCTGCCCAATTGCTTCCTCAATTCAGTATCATTCTCTGCAGTTCTTAATCCAGTAGTTCGCCACGACTTAAAATTCTCTATGGATCACCTTTCTCGATCTGCCTTCGTTATCAATACTTATCCAGTACTGAACCACCGCCCCTCACGATCTCTGACAGCCGCTTCTTCAATACTTATTCACAATACTCTGACCCAATGCAACCGAAGAACTATAGCACCGACAGACTTAACACATTCCATTTGATTAGTGACAACGACATCACATCACAGGTACATATCCCACCTCACTTGAAAACACCAAGCCTTACTGCCTTATCAACCTCATCTGAACCATTCATAATCCAAATGCCCTTCCTCTGCCGGAACTAAAATACCAAAATCTCGAAATCACACTCTGAGAAGACCTCCCTTCAAACCATTCATCAAGACCCAACATATGGACAAGTGTTCTATCATCATATCGACATCGCGCGATAAACAATCGTAAACATCATCACAATCTGAGCATAAACTCAAGTCCTCAGAATCACATATACTGGCTAAAACAACATATTACTCTTTCGTAGAGCGATGACAATAGCCTCAATCAACTTCGCAGGGAGAAACATCTCGCACCAAACCAATAGCACCATTTCAATTCCTCAATTTCCCGATTCATAGCCAGTGCTCCGCGACGCATAAGACTGAGTAGGAATAAACATAGGCATAAGCCTCAAAGGAATCGAATTGCACGATGATGATTCAAGAAGGGAAGTACTCCTAACAGCCCTGTAGCCTCTCGAAGATAAGTACAGATGTCTCTGTACCGATCCGTAAGAATCTACTAGCCTTGATCATGGCTCGTGAGACCTAAGGGAACCTAGTGCTCTGATACTTGTTGTCACGACCCAAAACCTATTAAGGTCGTGAAGGCGCCGGACACCATCGTCAGGCAAGCCAATCATTAATTGGATGAAATAAATCCCTGTTTTAATATTTTTGAAATCGTTACCTTTAACTTATTACGTAATAACTAAACAAAAATCCGTCAGGTAAATACGACAGTTTAATATTCTATTTTTATAAAATACATCCCATACACATATCCCAGAACCCGGTGTCACAAGTGCATTAGCAATTTCTAAGAATTTGTACAATCATTACAAAGCTTGTCCAAGATACAAATTAGATAATGGAATTTAAACAAAATGAATACAATACGGGGGAGACTCTGTCAACTGCGGATCGCCTCCGGATGATACAGCTCGCCTAAGTCTCCAAACCAGCCACATCACTGTGAAAGTACCTGTGCAATAAAAATGCAGCAAGTGTAGCATGAGTACGAAAATAACGTGTACTCAATAAGTCGTCCGCCTAACCTTAGAGAAGTAGTGACAAGAGGTCAAATTAGACACTTTCTAGAGGTCAATTTAGTATATTCAAGTGAGACACTAAGCATAATGTCATAGATAATTTATTAAGATCAGGAATAATTAATGTCAAACCTTCCTCATTTAACACTTTAAGTCTTCATCATTTTATTAACAAATAATCAAACATGGATGATTTAATCATTTAACAAATAATCAACGGGAAAGAAAAACTTCCAAAATTTTAATACTTTAAATCTCTGTCATTTCAGTCGATAACTTAAGATTTCCAGGCCAGTAATCAGGTAAACAAATACGCAGTAAATATCATGCGCAAGAAATGCCGAGGGTCGAATGGCATGAACCAACAATAATAAATTGTGCACTGCCGAAGGGTCGAACGACTCGAACCATAGATGCATCTATTTTTCTCGCTCGCGAATCGATCATGCGATGCAGTCAACATAATAATAATAAGGCTAACCTGCTCGTGAATCATACCTGCGACTCAGGTGCTCATATGTACACATATTCACATAATAAATCCATATTTTTATCAAGAAAACAGTCACTCAGGAAAGTGGTAAAATTCTTCTTAAAGGAACACGAAAAATAGCATTTAAATATTTGTTTTGAAACTCATTTGGCAAGTTTAATAATATTATTCGATACTATAACCTTATCAAGTATACAATCATCCACAGAGGAAATCAATTCTCTTTCTAAATGATTAAGAAAATGAACTCTAGTCTCCTTAGGTATTCAATTTCTATTTCGATCATATTAGCGGTCTAATATTTCTGGCAAGATCACAAGTACAATAAGTAAGGCATGCTAGTGGGTCCTAGACTACCCGGATATGGCATAATAGTAGCTACGCACGGACTCCTGTCACCTCGTGTGAACGTAGCCCCCGCAGATAATAGCACATGTTTAATTAGTTCACCTAGGGGGACAATTCCCTCTCACAAAGTTAGAAAGGAGACTTACCTCGCTCGGAAATTCCATAACCGGCTTTCAAGCCCTTCCGACGACTCCAACGGATGCACAACGCTCCAAAACTACCAAATAACGGGCAAAGCAATGAAAATTCATTCTAATATTTGCAACAATTCAAATTATATAATTTTCCAACTCCGCTCAGTGAATTGACCAAAATTCCCCCGGGCCCACGTACCCGGAATCCGAAATATCTCGAAGATATATTCTACCCATAGCTTTACTAGTTCAAATATACAATTTACTCTAAATTCCATGCTCAAATTCGTGGTAGAAATCCAAAATACCATTTCTAGGTTTCTCTTAAAAAATTTCCAATTTTTCCATAATTTTTCATGTTTTAATCCATGCATATACCTTGTATTTAACTTGGGATGAGTGGGAATAACTTACCTTGACATTGATGGTGAAATTCCCCTCTTGAAGCTCTCCTAAAATCGCCTAAGCCATGAGAAAAATGAGAAAATGAACCAAGATCCTTGTTTTAAAACATTCTTCCCAGAACGATTTTCGCACCTGCGATCGAGTCCTCACACTTGCGCTTCTGCAGGTGCGCCCAAGAGCCCGCACCTGCGGCTTCCTTCTCCTCTAGCCGGATCCGCACCTGCGACCCATTTCCCGCATCTGCGCCTTCACATGTGCGGAAATTCTATCGCACCTGCGATCCCACCAAGCCAGCCCACTCTCGCACCTGCGGTGCCAAGTCGCACCTGCAGCCAAATCCTCGCAGGTGCGGTCACACCAGACACCAGCAGCTCCAGCTCCTTTTCCAACTTCAAATTAGATTCGCTAACCACCCGTAATCCACCCGAGGCCCTCGCACCCCGTCCAATCACACGACTCAATCTCATAACACCCCACGGTCTTGCTTGACGCCTCAAGTCACATCAAACAATGCCGAAATCATGAATCGCACTCAAGTTCAGACTTTATGAACTTTGAAATTTCCAACTTCTACATCTGATGCCGAGACCCATCAAATCACGTCCGATTAACCCCAAATTTTGCACACAAGTCATATTCGACTTTTCGGACCTGCTCCAACTTCCGGAATCGCATTCCCACCCCGATATCAAAATTTTCACTTCCAGTCGGATTTCTCAAAAACCTTCAAATTTATATCTTTAGCCAAGCGACTTCAAAATAACCTACGGACATCCTAATTCAATTCCGATTGCTCTCCCAGCTCCAGAATCACCATACGGAGCTATTCCCAGACTCGGAATCCCAAACGGACATCAATATCACTGATATGCACTTCAACCCAGAGTTAGGAAATTTCTTCAAAATGCTGACTTCCACAATATACGCCGAAATGCTTCCGGGTATTCCAAAGCCTGAACCGGACATACGCTCAAGTCCGAAATCATCATATGAACCTGCTGGAGCCTTCAAATCCCGATTCGAAGGTCGTTTACTCAGAATTCTGATCGTAGTCAATTTCTCCAACTTAAGGCTTCTGAAATGAGAATTTCTTTCCAATTTGACTCCGAACTTCCCGAGTTTCAACTCCGACCATGCCCACGAGTCATAATACCTGAAATGGAGCTGCTCATGACTTCAAATCGCTGAACAACGCTCTAAAGCTCAAAACGACCGGTCGGGTCGTTACATTCTTTACTCACAACAAATGTACTGTGTTGTCCTCAAGTTTTTGTTTTTTCTTTGTCCGCTTCTTGTGTACAATATGAGTTTTAGCCGTAGGAAGATACGATATATCAGAATTGTAGGCTCTTAATTCTAAATTGAGTAAATGTATTTCTGGTTTATTAAACGTTATTTTGGTTTACATTATACAACAATGAAGTTTTGTTTATTCATTAAAAAGAGAGACCAAAAGACTGGAAAATGGAAATGCAGCTACGATTCAAGACTTTTGAATGTTTTTAGTACACTTTAATCATTCTACTTTATTGGAGCATTAAGAGAAATAAAAGGAACACGTTCAGATATGTATGAATATGACAATTTAAGATAAGATAAAAGCTGCAAATTCTATTTCAAAATTTTAATGGCTGCTTTTTTGTCTCCGTTCTTGTGGAGCGGAGAGAGAGAAAAACTAAATGAAAGACTAAAAAATGAAAAAGGAATTAAAAAATGAAAATGAATATCCAATTGAAAGGCTTTAACGCGCTGAAAAGTGTGAGAAATATGCACTATGTCACATCAACTATCATGTCCAATAGACACAGTTTAGCTAGAGTTCAAGTGTTCAATAGGAACAATATATATATATATTATAAGTACGAAAATTTAAGTGAAAAATTAAATTATTAATATGTTCTTCAAAAGCTAAATGGCTTCGCTACCCTCCAAATTCTAAAAATAGATAAAATATATAAATTTTGAAAATACTTGAAAATTGTATACATACATACATACACATACATACATACATACATACATTTACACACACACACACACACACACACATACATACATACATACATACTTGGGGTAGTTGACGAAGTAACCTCTTTTCAAACTTGAATTGGTCAAGTGACCTTCAAGTTTTAAATATTGTAGGATTGACATTCATGCTTAATTAGTGCTTAAGTGGGATTATAAAGTGAAGGGGGAAGTTCAGCCTTTATCCCTAAAGTTTTATTTATTATAATTTTCCACCACCTATATAATTTTAATATTACCAGATTTTTAAATAAAAAAAACCTCATTCCTTCCCAACTCATCTGCCACCCCAATCCCCATTTCCCACGGCTGATTCCTCCCTTGCAACTTGTTTTTATTGCATTCGACATATAGTGTCTGTCTTCCTTCTTCCTCATTCATCTTAAAGCTTCATTCTTTTGATTTATCATTTACGGAGAAGAAATCATAAAATAGGAGGTTTTTCGGATCTGTCGAATGTGGGGAAGAAATTAGTGGTACATTGGATTGATAATTCATTCTAGGTGGTATATTATGTAACTCCTTCATCAGGTAAGTATTTTCATCTCATCTTCTTCGTCATTGTTAATTTGAGTTTCTGCGAAATTTTCTGCACAGTGATTGACCACTACTGTATAATATACAAGAGGCTCATAATAGAATGATCGGAGATTATATATTAGTATGAGGTCTATATTCTGGTGAATAGGTTGAAGGTCCAACTAGTTGTAATTGGAATTCCTATACAAATGTTACAATACCTATCTTTATACCTAGCAATCGTACATTTGACGAATTTGTTGATGTCATTATTAAACGTGGAAAACTAACATGTTCCCCAAGGAATTTGAATTACATATATACTTAGCTCTACGCTGAATAAGGACAAGATTCATCCTTCCTTCATTAACAATGACAATGATTTGCTACTCCTTGATGTTACAATTGATGGTATGAGGCCTCGTTTGAAGATATTTGTGGCAGAAAATCAGTTTGAAGAAGGGGCTGAAGTTTCTGTTGCAAGATCTCATGAAGGTTCAAATGTCGCAGTTGCACCACCACTACTATCATAACCACCAATTTTAGAAGTAGGCGAGGAAATAATGGTGAAAGATGGCTTCAGTGGATTTAGTCATGACTTGCATGATTTTGGTGACAATGAAACAAACTCGTACAGTCCGAAAGATACAGATGGAGCAGAAGAGCTCCCAGATATTGTTAGTCGGGCAGCTGAAGATGAAGGCTTGGTGGACTCGTTATCTACACAACACTGCCACCCTGATGGTACAGATTTTTTCCTTGGGAAATAATTTGGCAACAAATTGGATCTAATGAAACAGTTGAAGGTTGCTTCTGTGAAAATGCATTTTACGTTTCATATGAAGAAGAGTAGAAGTAAATTAAATTTGGTGGAACGCCGAGATCTGAGTTGTCAGTGGAAGTTACGCGCTTTAAAGTACGAGAATTCTGATAGGTCGAGTACACAAGCGAGGTACAACACATATTGAGCCGTGCTCCTAATGCACCGTCGAAGACTTTGGGTGCATATTACCAGGAATGGTATGTTAATGGAAAAGGCCATCGCTGTCAGATCTGAAGGATGCTATTTTTGCATATTTTAATAAAAATCTTACTTATTGGAGGAGCTGGAAGGTAGGTGAAATAGCTAAGGCTATGAACAGGGGTACTCAGGAAGAGGGGTATGCTTTGTTGAAGCGTGTTACCATGTTATGTTATCCTATAATGAAGGAAATATTGTTGATTTGAAGGCTAATGATAAATTGCATTTTAGATATTTTTTTCTTATTTGTTGGATATTTCATTAAGGGATTTACGCATATGATAAAGGTTATTGTTGTTGATGGGACACTTTAGAGTGGTAGGTATGGAGGTTGCTTGTTGTATGATGTGGAACAAGATACAGAGAATTACATTTTTCTAATTGTGTTCTGTGTAGTTAATAAAGAGTGCGATGATTCTTGGATCTACTTTTTTTAACAGTTGCAGCATATTGTTCACGATAGTGATAAATTGTGAATTATCTCTGATCGGCATCTGGGAATGGCTTCAAAAACATTTACCGCCACTCATCATGTTTTTTGTATGCATCACATTGTTGAAAATATGCGCAAGAGGTATCATTGTGAAATATTTATTATGCATTTGTTTTTTGCCGCACAATCATAAAATACTCAGGAATTCATTGACCATTTCATCCATTGCGTGATAAAGTAGGGAAGTAGCTAACTGACTGTAATGACCCGGCCGGTCGTTTTCAGAGTTAGAACCATGATTCCCTGTTAACGGCTTTCCCCGTATCTTTTTCTGCTAGTATGTCTTTACCGGAGGGTCATTTTGGTTTTCAAAGTGAATTGAGACACTTAGTCTCTTAATTGGGAGCTTAAGTTGGAAAAAGTCGACCGGATATTGACTTATGTATAAACGACCTCAGATTTGAATTTTGATGGTTATGTTAGCTCCTTTAGGTGATATTGGACTTAGGATCACGTCCGGAATATGAATTGGATGTCCGTAGTAGAATTAGGCTTGAATTGGCGAAAGTTAGAATTTTGGCGATTTTGATCGGCAGTGGAAAGTTTGATATCGGGCTTGAAATGGAATTCCAAAAATTGGAGAAGGTTTTAGTGTCATTTGTGACTTGTGCGTAAAGTTTGAGGTCATTCGGACGAGATTTGATATGTTTCGACGTCGTTTGTAGAATCTAGAAATTTTAAAGTTCATTAGGCTTGAATCTGTGTGTAATTCATGTTTTTGATGTTTTTGGTGTGGTTTGAAGACTCAACTAAGTTCGTACGGTGCTTTAGGATTGGTTGGTATATTTGGTTGACGTCCCGGAAGACTCGGGTTCTTAACGGGTGAAAACTTGGACTTAGAGGATTTTCTGGTGTGCTGGTTCTAGTGTTTTCGCACCTGCGGTGGGGGAACCGCATATGCAAATGACCAAGCGCGGAATCGGATTTTGGAAGATGGTGTGGGGTCGAAGGTGCAAGGTGAGTTCTGCATATGCGATGCTCCCAGGTGCAACCTCTTGATCGCAGAAGCGGACGAGGTGCAATAAGTGAAAAGCCTCACCTGGATGGATTCCATCAGCTACGGGACCGCATATGCGGTCCTGGGATCGCAGAAGCTAGAATCGCTGGGTAGAAAAGGGGATTTTCGAGGGTTTGAATTTCATATCACAAAATTCAACTTAGAGCTTGGTGTAAGGCGAGATTTATGAAGACTTTCAGGGGAAGTCATTGGGTAATGAATCCTAACTCCTTTGTTATTACATTCTACTAATCTATGCTTGAATTCAGCATCAATTTTCGGAATTAGGGTGAAAAATTCGAAAAATTTGAGAAAAGTTCTTAGGCCTAAGTTTGGGGTTTTGATCAATATTTTTGTATCGGATTTGAGTAATTTTTATACGAGTGACCTCGTGAGTTAATGGGTGTTCATATTTGGTAACTTATACCCGATTTTGAGGCGTGAGCCTGGGGAGGCTTTTTGAGCGATTTTTCTAATTTCTTGCTTTAACTTTGATTTTGTCACGACCCAATTTTCCTTCGTTGGGTATCGTGATGGCACCTAGTCTTAGGGATTAGGTAAGCTTATCAGTTACTGAATAACAAATATAATAGAAGGAAAACTAACAGTCTTGATATAGAATCTCCACAGAATGTACAAACTTTCCCAAGAACCGGTAATACAAGTCATAAGCTCTACGAATCTTATTCGACTTCTAAGTACAACTGTTTGGAACTAAATACAACATTGTATGAATAATAAATACAAAGAAGGTAACTCCCAAGCCTTAGAACGCAGCAGCAGGTTACCTTGTGTCTCCTCGGCAATCATCCACACAGCTACTACAATATATACCTGGATCTGCACACAAAAATGTGCAAAAGTGTAGTATGAGCACACCACATTGGTGCCCAGTAAGTATCAAGACTAACCTCGGTGGAGTAGTGACGAGGACTAGTCAAGACACCACTGGTCAACAAAATAAATAACATGAATATAGAAATGACCGACCGTTACATCTATCTAAGACTTCACGGAATAATTTACAACAATGACAATATACTGTGGAAGGAAATTACATAAATCAATCACGAAACAGCACAAAAATACATAGAGAGATGGACAGCAGAACAAGCCGAATCGAAAGGAAACACAATACAATAGAGAACACCAATACCTCAACTACACGTCGGTTTGTTCACATCGGGCCTTAGCCATTGAAATCCATAACTGATAGAAATCTTTAAACAACATTTCATATGAAAAACTTTTACAAATAAAATCATTTTAGTATGGAAGAGTTTCTTTTGAAAACATACTTTCTCAAAAAGTAGATATAAGTATATTTAATAGGGAGAATTACATAAAATATAGTTTCTTTCAAAATACGAAACTTCCCAAAGATGCTTTCCCAATAAATGACTTCCAAATATCATTTTAGGCAAGGCTAGTGCTTTTCAAATACCTTCGATGTAAAACTCATTCAAGTATAATCATTTCAAAACCATTGCTTTTTCAATAATACTTTTCAATAACATCCTTTGATCAAAATCTCCTCAAGATTTATTCACTGGAACTCAGTCCGTAACTTAGAAAATTTCATGCAGTACAGGAGGAATATCAAATCTTGCCAATAAATGCAATAAGAGATTAGTAGGAATATCCAAATTTAGAACAACGGATGAGAATGAAAAGACAAGTGCACGGCATCACCCTTCCTGCTTTTACTCTCATCCTCACCAAAACAAGTGGACGACATCATCCTTCGTGCTTTACTCTCATCCTTACCAAAACAAGTGCACGGCATCACCCTTCGTGCTTTTACTCTCATCCTCACAATAAATAAATAGACACGGCGCGGCATTATCCTTCGTGCTTTGATATCATAACATGGCACGGCATTATCCTTCGTGCTTTAATATCATAACATGGCACGACATCACCCTTCGTGCTTTTACACTCTCATCCTCACCATACACGGCATCACCCTTCGTGCTTTACACTCTTCCTCACCCAAACAATATCAAGAACAACAGTTTGGAAAGGAATAATCAAAAATATGACCCATAAATCACCACATCTCGGCAAGGGAGTCAACAATACAAATAATATCATTAACAGCATAAACAGTAATAGAAACGATCACATCCCGGCAAGGGAGACAATAATACAAACAATATCATTAACAGTATAAACAGTAACAAAAACCATAACATCCCGGCAAGGGAAACAACTATAACCAATCTCACCTAAATAGTTAACTTCACAGAATAACACTCAGCTTAAACAAAGGCCCAGTAATAGGCAACATCAAGAAAATACCAATAACGTAAATGTATAACAATTATACCTAAGTGGCACTTAAGGGAATAGTCATATAAATCACAATGTAAGACTCACAAGCATGCTTGACTCTAACGAATAGATGTTCCAACTACGAATAGTCAACTATAAGGCTAGATGACACTAATTATAGTCAATTAGGCAAGCTAGGAAGAAAATATAGCATGATGATGAGAGAAGTAGAATATTCAGTTAAGTCAAGTAAGGTCAAATAGCCAACGAAGGAATCCAAAAACAAGTAATTCTAATTTAAACAGGAAGGGATGAAATTAACAACCAAGGATTCAAATGTAACAATTACAAATCATACACAGGTAATATAAGAACCTACGAATCCTAAAAGGCCAATCTAATTGCAAATAAGTTCGAGTACACACTCGTCACCTCGCATACTCGGACTACAATCAACAAGGAAGACTCAATCCCAAGGGGTAGTTCCCCCACACAAGGTTAGACAAGTTACTTACCTCAAAGACGACAACCCGGTACTCAAAAATAGACTTCTCGGGCGAAAAGACCTCCGGACGGCTCAAAATCAACTAAAACAACTTCAAAATACACATAAAACATATAAGGAACTATTTCGAATAATAAAGTTTCAATCTTTACAAAATTATAAAAGTCGAACCAAAAGTCGACCCCCGGGCCCGCACCTCGGAACCCGACAAATTTTACAAATTCCGATTACCCATTCCGATACGAGTTCACTCATACTAAATTTATCCAATTCCGATAACATTTGGTTTTTCAAATCATGAATATTCATTTTTGAAGTTTTCTTTCAAAACCCATAACTTCCTCAACCCAAAACACAATTTAAATGATGGAAACAAGTACTAATTCATGAAATATAATTAATTCTAGTAGAAGAACACTTACCCATTCGATTTGTGTGAAAAACCCTTCAAAAATCGCCAAGAACCGAGCTCTACAAGTCAAAATATGTTTAAAATGGCTTAACCCTCGTTTTTGATGACTTATATCCTGCCCAGATCTTTAATGAATTGCGATCGCGGAGAAGAAAATGAAGGTTGTCCAGACTTGAAGCATCGCGATTGCGGAGAACGTAATGCGATCGCGAAGTGGAACAATTGTCGCTGGCCAAAGTGTTCTATGCGATCGCGAAGGCTCGAGTGTGATCGCGTATGAGAAGTTACATGCTGTCCAAATTGCTACACTACGCGATCGCGAAGCATGGAATGCGATCGCGTAGAAAAATAATTCGATGACCCAATGGAAACACTATGCAAACGTGATGGTGCACCTGCGAAAGCGGAGAAGGAGGATGTGGACTTCCACGATCACGGACCTGCCTATGCAATCGCGATTAATAAAACTGGGGTGGCCAACATTACTCTATGCGATCGCGGATGTGCATATGTGATCGCATAAAAGATAGATAGCAGAACAGCAATGCAAAATAGGGGAGAATTGACCCGAAGCCCATTCGAAACACACCCGAGGCCCCCGGGACCCCGTCCAACCACACACACAAGTCATATAACCTAACACTGACTCGCTCGAGGTTCCAAAACACATAAAACAACACTAAAACGATGAATTTAAACAAAAAATCAATGAAATTCCTCAAAACTTCTTTAAACCTTAAATTTTGCATTTACGGTCCGAATCACATCTAATGAAGTCTGTTTCTTACCAAACTTCACATATATGGCACATATATTATGTCGAACCTATACCGGGCTCCGGAACCATAATACGGGCCAGATACCACAGGTTTCACATATAAGTTCATTTTCAAAAAACAATTTCTTTTAGGAATTAATTTCTCGGACTTGGGACCTCGGAATTCGATTCCGGGCATATGCCCAAGTCTCATATTTTCCTACGGAAATCACGGGTCCGGGTCCATTTACCAAAAATGTTGACCGAAGTCAAATTTATTCAAATTTCTAATATAAAATTATCATTTTTATCAGTTTTTCACATAATGGCTTCCCGGCTACACGCCCGGACTGCGCACGCAAACCGAGGTGAGATAGAAGGAGGTTTTCACGACCTCGGAAAACAAAATTAGCTAGAAATATATGGGATGACCTTTTGGGTCATCACAATCTCCCCCTCTTAAACAAACGTTCGTCCTCGAACGTGCCAAGATTCACCTTGAACTCATCCAATCACTGATTGTACACTTCTAACACATACCCGTGGGTGATCCCACGTCACCCCAATCCATGAAAGCCTTATGAAACAATCACAAATGCAATATAGCCTTCACATCACCACTGATAAGCCTCCTACCTCTACTTCTCACCCTCTTGGGCGTCCCCTACTCACCTAAATGCCTTGCTATAACACACTTACATGGATCCTGGAGCAAATCTCTCATCTTGTGGCTAACATCTCCACACCGAAAACAATCTCTCTGCCGACATGGCTGTGGAAAAACACACAATATGAATCGTCCAAGACCCATGAGTACCTGAAATCCCATGCGAAGCTAGTAATGAAAACTGAACTGATTGACCTACAAAACTTCTACCGTGTCGTACCTTGACTCCATAATACTGACCAGTAGATTCCTCCGATCTACGAGGCCTCATTGCCTTCCTGAAATCTCTCCATGATATCGTCTGTCCTCTCACTCCCGGTCCCACGTGATCTCTAACCGGCGAGCAATCCCTACTACCTGTTGAAACGACGCATCCTACTCTAACTATCGAGTCCCGCTGAATCGAATATCATGTCTGAATCTCCCAAATGACTCTACGGACTCATCTCCTAACTGAAGCAACCAAGCGAATCGCATGTCTGGCCAACTCACTGAATCTAACGGCATGCTCCATTGGTGACACATCGCCCTGACGCAACTGCTCAAACTCCGCGCGCCGTACATCTCGGAGGATCTGGAGTGCAAACTCCCTTAAAAGTATCTCTGAATCCTGAATCCACGCAAGTGAAGCTAACTCAGCCAGGTTACCCCCAACTCATATGCCGCCACCACTGATCAACCCACTACTCGGAACCTAAGACATGATAAAAACAAACCCGCTCGTCTCCACAATACCTGAAGCACGAAGAATATAGTGACACTCCTCCAGGAAACCCTGGGCACCATCTGCCGCCAACCCACTGAAAGATATAAGGGTGATACTTTTTGTACCTCTCAAGTCCAAGGTATTCTTCCTCCGAGGCTACTGTCCTAACCACGGGCTGAAACCACATGTCGTGCTGCCATAACAACTAGAACCTGACCAATATGATCTCGCTACTTTGGAGTGGAGACGGTGGGAGTCTGAACTCCTCCCCTGATCTGGGAAGCAACTGGTGCACTAGAATCAACCCTGCCTGAGTCAATGTACCACTTATACTCAAAATTGTGCTCAGGTCTCCTGAAGTCCGGGGTAGGAACAGACACCCCCAGTGCCTGTCCCCCAACTAAAACTACTGGAGACTCATCAGCGGCTGCTCTGGTAGGCATTTTAACTGTGGCACGTGCTCCTCGTTGGCCTTTGTCTCTGACTCTTGCGACATTTGCTTCGGGGTAACATCATCAGGAACCGCCGCTCGTGTCCTCACCATCGGTGAGAGAATGGAACGATAATTTCAAACTTCAAGATCAATAAACTCGCACGATAGAAATGAAGGAAGTGAAATTGTCCTAATAGTTTCGTAGCCTCTCGAAGATAAGTACAGATGTCTTCGTACCGATCCGCAAGACTCTACTAAACTCGCTTATGACTCGTAGAACCTATGAACCTAGAGCTCTAATACCAACTTGTCACGACCCAATTCCCTTTGTTGGGTATCGTGATGGCACCTAGTCTTAGAGACTAGGTAAGCCTAGCAGTTACTGAATAACAACAATAATAGAAGGAAAACTAATAGTCTTGATATAGAATCTCAACAGAATGTACAAACTTTCCCAAAACCGGTAATACAAGTCATAAGCTCTACGAATCTTCTTCAACTTATAAGTACAACTGTTTGGAACTAAATACAATAGTGTATGAATAATAAATACAAAGAAGGTGACTCCGATGCCTGCGAACGCAGCAGCAGGTTACCTTGAGTCTCCTCGGAAATCATCCATGCAGCTACTACAAAATATACCTGGATCTGCACACAAAAATGTGCAGAAGTGTAGTATGAGAACACCACAGCGGTGCCCAGTAAGTATCAAGACTAACCTTGGTGGAGTAGTGACGAGGACTAGTCAAGACACCACTGGTCAACAAAATAAATAACATGAATATATAAATGACCGAACGTTACATCTATTTAACACTTCACGGAATAATTTATAACAATGACAATATAAAGTGGAAGGAAATTACATAAATCAATCACGAAATATCACAAAAATACACAGAGAGATGGACAGCAAAACAAGCTGAATTGAAAGGAAACACAATACAATAGAGAACACCAATAACTCAACTCCACGTCGGTTTGTTCACATCGGGCCTTAGCCATTAAAATCCATAACTGGTAAAAATATTTAAATAGCAGTTCATATGAAAAACTTTTACAAATAAAATCATTTTAGTATGTAAGAGTTTCTTTTGAAAACGTACTTTCCCCAAAAGCAGATATAAGTATATTTAATAGGGAGAATTACGTAAAACATAGTTTCTTTCAAAATACGAAATTTCCCAAAGATGCTTTCCCAATAAATGACTTCCAAATATCATTTTAGGCAAGGCTAGTGCTTTTCAAATATACCTTCAATGTAAAATTCATTCAAGTATAATCACTTCAAAACCATTATTTTTTCAATAATACTTTTCAATAACATCCCTTGATCAAAATCTCCTCAAGATTTATCCATCGGAACTCAGTCCGTTACTCAGAAATTTCCATGCAGTACAAGATGAATATCAAATCTTGCCAATAAATGCAATAAGAGATTAGTAGGAATATCCAAATTTAGAACAAAGGATGAGAATGAAAAGACAAGTGCACGGCATCACCCTTCGTGCTTTTACTCTCATCCTCACAATAAATAAATAGATACGGCACGGCATTATCCTTCGTGCTTTAATATCATAACATGGCACGGCATTATCCTTCGTGCTTTAATATCATAACATGGCACGACATCACCCTTCGTACTTTTACAATCTCATCCTCACAATACACGGCATCACCCTTCGTGCTTTACACTCTTCCCCACCCAAACAATATCAAGAACAACAGTTTGGCAAGGAAAAACCAACAATATAACCCATAAATCACCATATCCGGCAAGGGAGTCAACAATACAAACAATATCATTAACAGCATAAACAGTAATAGAAACCATCACATCCCGGCAAGGGGGTCAACAATACAAACAATATCATTAACAGCATAAACAGTAATAGAAACCATCACATCCCGGCAAGGGGGTCAACAATACAAACAATATCATTAACAGCATAAACATTAACAGAAACCATAACATCCTGGTAAGGGAAACAACTATAACCAATCTCACCTAAACAGTTAACTTCACGGAATAACACTCAGCTTAAACAAAAGCCAGTAATAGGCAACATCAAGGAAATACCAATAACATAAATGTCTAATAATTAGTCCTAAGTGGCACTTAAGAGAATAGTCATATAAATCACAATGTAAGACTCATTACTAGTCAACTATAAGGCTAGATGACACTAATTATAGTTAATGGGAAGAAAATATAGCATGATGATAAGAGAAGTAGAATATTCAGTTAAGTCAAGTAAGGTCAAATAGCCAATGAAGGAATCCAAAAACAAGTAATTCTAATTTAAACTGGAAGGGATGAAATTAACAACCAAGGATTCAAATGTAACAATTACAAATCATACACAGGTAATATAAGAACCTACAAATCCTAAAAGGACAATCTAATTGCAAATAAGTTCGAGTACACACTCGTCACATCGCATACTCGGACTATAATCAACAAGGAAGACTCAATCCTAAGGGGTAGTTCCCCCACACAAGGTTAGGCGAGATACTTACCTCAAAGACGATAACCCGGTACTCAAAAATAGACTTCTCGAGCGAAAAGACCTCTGGAGGGCACAAAATCAACTAAAACAACTTCAAAATACACATAAAACGTATAAGGAACTATTCCGAATAATAAAGTTTCAATATTTACAAAATTATAAAAATCGACCCAAAAGTCGACCCCCAGGCCCGCACCTCGGAACCCGAAATTTTTTACAAATTCCGATTACCCATTCCGATACGAGTTCACCTATACTAAATTTATCCAATTCCGATAACATTTGGTCTTTCAAATCATGAATTTTCATTTTTGAAGTTTTCTTTCAAAACCCACAACTTCCTCAACCCAAAACACAATTTAAATGATGGAAACAAGAACTAATTCATGAAATATAATTAATTCTAGTGGCAGAACACTTACCCATTTGATTTGTGTGAAAAACTCTTCAAAAATTGCCTAGAACCGAGCTCTACAAGTCAAAATATGTTAAATGGCTTAACCCTCGTTTTTGAAGACTTATATTCTGCCCAAATCTTTAATGAATTGCGATCGCGGAGAAGAAACTGAAGGTTGTCCAGGCTTAAAGCATCGCGATCACGGAGAACGTAATGCGATCGCGAAGAGGAACAATTGTCGCTGGCCAAAGTGTAATATACGATCGCGAAGGCTCGAGTGTGATCGCGTATGAGAAGTTACCTGCTGCCCAAATTGCTACACTACGCGATCGCGAAGCATGGAATGCGATCGCGTAGAAGAATAATTCGATGCCCCAGTGGAAACACTATGCGAACGCGATGGTGCAACTGCGAACTCGGAGAAGGAGAATGTGGACTTCCACGATCACGGACCTGCCTATGCAATCGCGATTAATAAAACTGGGGTGGACAACATTACTTTATGCGATCGCGAATGTGCATATGAGATCGCATAGAAGACAGATAGCAGAACAACAGTGCAAAATAGGGGAGAATTGACCCGAAGCCCATCCGAAACACACCCGAGGCCCTTGGGACCCCGTCCAACCACACACAAGTCATATAACCTAACACTGACTCGCTCGAGGTTTCAAAACACATAAAACAACACTAAAATGATGAATTTATACCAAAAATCAATGAAATTCCTCAAAACTTCTTTAAACCTTTAATTTTGCATTTATGGTCTGAATCACATCTAATGAAGTCCGTTTCTTACCAAGCTTCACAGATATGGCACAAAAATTATGTCTAACCTGTACCGGGCTCCGGAACCATAATACGGCCCCGATACCGCAGGTTTCACATATAATTTTATTTTCAAAAACCTCATTTATTTTCAGAAAACAATTTCTTTTAAAAATTCATTTCTCGGACTTAGAACCTCATAATTCGATTCCGGGTATACGCCCAAGTCCCATATTTTCCTACGGACCCTCCGGGACCGTCAAATCACGGGTCCGGGTCCGGGTCCTTTTACCAAAAATGTTGACCGAAGTCAACTTTATTCAAATTTCTAATATAAAATTATCATTTTATCAGTTTTTCACATAACGGCTTCCCGGCTACACGCCCAGAATGCGCATATAAATCGAGGTGAGATAGAAGGAGGTTTTCACGACCTCGGAACACAGAATTAGCTAGAAATATACGGGATGACCTTTTGGGTCATCACAAATTCCGTTCGTTATATTAGTTTTTTGTAGTTATACTTATGTTATGTAATTGGTTTTGGATAGATTTGGGCCATTCGGAGTCGGATATTCGTGGAAAGAGCGTAATTTTGGATTTATTTGAGCTTGGTTCGAGGTAAGTGTGGGAGGGGGGAACTCCCCTTAGGATTTTGTACTATTGTTGTTATATGAGCATCGTGCACGTGAGGTGACGAGGGCGTGCACGGGCTATTTGTTGAAAACCCCGATTTTCATTAAATGGTAACCTGTCTTTCCTCTTATTTGAACTTATTAGCTTGTGTAGCATTCTGTTAGACTAGGAAATCATTCCTACTTGCCCTAACTGTTTACTTGAATTACGTACAACATGTTTAGTGATTTTACTTGCCTTCCTTAACTTGTACTTAGGAAAATTGTAGGACTCCGTGCCATGATTAATCAATCTTTCTTTTTGGCTGCATATTTACTTTGGGACTATGGGACGGTATTTCCAGGAGATCCCCCTGTACCGCATATTTACTTTGGGACTACATAACGGTATTTCGAGAGATCTCCCATGTCTTGCATATTTACTTTGGGATTACGGAACGGTATTCCGGGAAATCCCTCGGCACAGTTACGTTTGGGACTACGAGACGGTATCTCAGGACATCCCCTGTTGAACTGTTGTGTTCTGAGTTGTTATTTTTCCATGATTCTTTCCTTGTTACATTTCAGCCCTTATTACTGCGATATTTCCTTTTTTGCTTTATATATATATATATATATATATATATATATATATATATGTTTCGGTAGGTCCCTGACTTGACCTCGTCACTACTCGACCGAGGTTAGGCTTGGCACTTACTGGATATCATTGTGGTGTACTCATGCCCTTCCTGCACATGTTTTTCGTATGCAGATCCAGGTACATCTCACCCACCTCATCATTAGTACATCCGAAGCAGCTTACCGAAGACTTTAAGGTACATCTGCATGCGCCCGCAGATCCTCGGAGTCCCCCTCTCTCCCTTATATGTTTTCCCTCTTTTATCTATTTAGACGCTATATATAGGAGCAGCTAGACAGAATTTTTTAGAGCTTGTGACTCGTGATTCCGTGTATTGGTAAATATTGTGTATAATCGAGTATTGGTTTTACTTGTATATGCCGAACGGCATTCTACCATTAAATAGTATCTATTGAAGTTTAGTTGTTTATTTATTGCTTTATTTCTGTTATTTTGATGTTATTAGGCTTACCTAGTCGTAGTGACTAGGTTCCGTCATGACGTCTTGCAGAGGGGGGAAATGGGTCGTGATACTGTCTCACGGATGAAATTGGGTTCTAAAAGTGGAGGAGGGCCTTCTTGTTAGAAAATCGATAGAGTGTTGGCAACAAACACAACAGAATCGCTTAACGCAATGCTTAAGGATCAAAGAGACTTCATGATCATTGGCATATTCAATCATATTGTTCAAAAGTTTGCAAAAAAATTGGAAGAGAGGCGTATTAAAATGAAAATTATTTTGACTCTCTTTGTTCCTCCTGATGAAAATAAGATTAGGAATAATATGTTTGTCGGCGACGCACTCCGGGTGGATCACTTAGAGAATAACAAGTTTTGCATTGTCGGTCACGGTAGGGATGCAGTAGTTGATATGGATTCCAACATATGTTCTTGTTGTCAGTCTTATTTGGAAAAAATACCCTGCCCACATGCAATGGAATCTATGATATTGAGCTCTGGGATGGATATGGTTTCTCCATTTACGAGCAATCCTCTCTGTTCTATAAGGTTTCAACATATTTGACTACATATGAAGGAACCATTCACACAATCCCTACAGAAGAGAAATGGGTGGTGTCTGAAGAGATTTAGTTCACAAAAATACTTTCACCTGATGTCGAGCCTACAAAGGGTAGAAGAAAGACTAAGAGATGGCCAAGCATTTTAGAATCTAGTTCTTCTTGCAGCAGGAAAAAAGGCAATAACAGACGTTCTATTTGCAAAGAACTTGGCCACAAGAAAACGACTTGTAATGTATTGTTACAATATTCTTTATCTTTTAGCTATTGATGTTGTAATAAAGATAATTATTTCTTTTAATATTCTATTCTTGTTGTTTGTAATCAGTTATTGTTTCTACTATCAACTGTTGTATTGTATATTATAGACTATTATTTTATAGTCAACCACCAGCATTGTCTATTGTAGACCGATGATCTAGAGTCAACCCCCTTATTTTAAGAAGGAGTCATGTGACCAACTTGTCTCATAGACTACTATTTTATGAATAATGTTCTATAGTCAACCACCCACATTATCTATTGTAGACCTATGATCTAGAATCAACCCCCTTTATTTTAAGGAGTTATATGGCCTTCTATTGTAGACTACTACTTTAGAATCAACTATTCACATTGTCTATTGTAGACATATGATCTAGAATCAACATTCTTATTTTAAGGAGTCATGTGACCACCTTATCCCACAGACTACTGTATTAAGATGAACCCCTTTGTTTTATTTTCAACCACCTATAATCAACCAATGTTCTATTGTCAACCCACATTGATATTTTCAATTTAACCAAGATTTGTTGTGCTGGTTTAGGTAGTCTATCGACAACCAATTGTTTAAGTGGTTAATTTAATATCTAATGTTAGTAAGTGTTGGCGGACAATATGAAAAAGACTTTAATTAAAATACATCGAATATTCCGATTCAAAGCATCAATTCGTTTCTCAAAACTCTCAACAGCCACGTCATTTACGAGAAGTCATATAGAAAGGCACTATTTAGTATCAAATTCTGCTTATAAATACACTAGATCTGATGAAAAAATTTATTCATCATTATTCCAAATAGCCTAATTACTTAATAGAGAAATACCTCTGAGGCCAAGGCCAAACATGGACATAATTTTCATCACGGAATTGTTGGATAGGCTCATCCGAGAGATCTAAGAAGACAAGGTGAGGCAAGAGAGGAACATTCATCGTATCGCACGCATGTTGTAGATTCTCTTTTGTAGGGATGGTGAAAATATTGACTACTATGTTAGCTCAAGAAATTCCCCTCCCTGTGATCCTTCTTCCCCTGCAGTTTAATTTTTTTTTCTTTAGTTAATGGAAAAAAATGCATGCTGCTGTGAAAGGAGTTATTTTGATAAAAATATTTATTTAAAGTTTTTGTCTATTTATTTTTCTATCCTATTTTTTATTTTTCTACCTTGGTTGTTTTTTCGATTTGAGAACACTTAAGTGCAAAAAATCTCCAAAATAAAATAAAGAGGTTCCAATAGAAACATACAACTCTGGGGATATAAATTTCAGTGTTTCAAATATTTGAATTTCTCACCAATGAATTAAAAATTTCACATGAGTTGTTGAATAAACCTATAGTATATAGTCTACCCCATTGATGGTCTATAAATCCATTGTAAATGTAACCCAATAGAATTCCATTGTAAAGAAATCAATCATAAATTGGACAGACATAGGGGTAGGTCCTCGATGATTACTTGTTAGTTAGTGTAAAGTATTAATTTTGTTACCTTAATTCAAAAACTGACAATTATTTGTGAATAACTTAAAGTTGTACTAATTCAACAAATTATAAACTTTGAATTGGATACAATGGATTAGTATAACGTATCTACTATATCGGTATCAACCTAAGCCTATAATTAGTTAACACAACTTTCATTATATATTCATTGACCATTATTACAACATATTGCTAAGGCAATATATGCAATTTAAAGACTAATTACCTATTGTAATCATTCACACATTAATTAATATCAACACATGTTAATATTACATTCCAATATTTAATATACAACATTCATACTTAGAGGTATTACTTGTTGACAACACTTCACTAGATAGCACTCTTATACTTAGAGAGTTCTTGCTTCTAGAGTTGTTACATGTTTTTGAATGACCAACTCTTAATGATATGAAATACACACCCAAGTATAATAACTTAAAATGTTCCATAATGATTAATAATATTTTTAAACGTTATAAAATGTATAAAATCAAGGTCGAACTGGTGTAATCCTTATTTTAGTGAATTCTCGACTATTAATTTATCCTTTGACCGCAGTAAGAGTTGAGGACGAAACCTAAAGTTGACACTTACCCATTAAAGAAGTCTATTCATTTATGCTGAATCTCCGGGGTTAGGGTTAGGGTTCAGGATTTACAAATCACTAACTAGTGGTTGATGGAAAACAGTGTGTGTTGTTCAGGAAATTAAAATATAGTCCACGTGGCCTATCCCTAAGCATATATATTTTTGACCCATTAAAGTTAATCATTTGACCGGCCATCTCAAAATAAAATTGATCATATTTCAACCATTATTTTTTTGACCCATTAAAATTTACCCATTTGACCCATTTAAAATTACCCATTTGACCAGCCATCTCAAAACAAAATTGATCACATTTCAACCCCAATTTTTAATTTTGAAAAAAATGAGTCAAGCGTTGAGTGCATCCTTTGGGTCGAGAAAGAATTGTCATTGCGGCATGGATGTTAGTCAATTTACAGCAACAACTTTTGTGAATGCTGATAGGCGATTCTCAAAATGTTCCAAATCTAAGGTAAGATATATTACACAGATTCGCCTCTTTTTAACTTTAGGCATTTAATTTTAATAACAAATTATTTTTTCCATTGCATTCGATATGGTAAAAGATGTCAATTTTGGAAATGAGGCGAGGATCTGCTAGATCCAAGAATTGCTGACCTTATGAGTATTTTGAAGTGTGAAAAGGACGCTCGTAAGCATAAAAAAAATTGTTCTACAGATAAAGGTGGCTGAACTTGAAAATATATTAGCAATGATGTTCATGAGGAAGATCATGATGATGGAGCGATTGAACTCGAGGGATATCATATTTCTGTAAATGATTATGTTGAAATGGTGGTTAAGATGAATGAAACGAGGCTGAATAAGTGGGTTATGCTCTTATGCGTCGTTGTCGGATTTGTGGAAGCTTGGATGGTGAAGTAAGAAAGAATATTGGTTTGTTGTTGGTAAGAACAGTTTAAATACTTTTATGTTTGATTTTTTGGAAGTCTTTTGGATCATATAATATTGTACTGATGTAATATTATATTTGATGAAGTTATTAGATACAACTTTGAGTCTATTACGCAACCAAATAACTTGTTTATTGATGGACCTAGTGTCTACTATGCAACCAAGTAGCTAATTTATTACTAGACACATTATCTATAATGCAGCCTCTAGCAGCGTGTTGTAGTACAATAAGGAAGTACTAAAGAAACAAAAATTACAACATCAACAGTTAATACACAAAAAGGTAGTTTCATTACATAGAGGTAGTTTCACCCAAAATGAAATTGTCCCATGACCAACCCAAACATAAATTACACTAATTAAGCTAAGAATGGTCCATATTTCCCTTGAAGATATCCACTGCAATTTTTTTCATAACAACTCCATTTGCTTGTCATTAAGCTGCACCATCGACGTATCAGTTAGGAGGAAGTCAATAACCTTCGTTGCATATGCTCCCCTAATTTTACTAAAATAATCGAAGACACAATTAGTTATTAAAGAAACCATAATAATGAGTAAAACATAATGAATGGCACATTTAGTTTATCTTTGCGGACCATAATACGCTCCCAGGACCATTTATTCGTAAGCACATCTTACCTAAGTCTGTAAGCGGGCCAGATTTCATCAAAATCTTAGGCATCATAAGTGCGAGGGGATGTACAAGTTCTTCTAATTTACCATCATCATACAAACTGATATTGCTATCGTAAATTCGAATCAAACCCCCTGCCAAGTGGATAACAACAGCCACAAAATACTTGTTATCAATTTTTCACACACAGTACAACACCTTAGCCTTGAACTACTCTACAGCCCCAGATTTTGGCATACTTCCTTAAGGATATAGTATTAGGGGTGTAAGGAACAAGTCTTGGAAAGTATCAACTACCTCAAAAAAGTCCAAAGCATTCCCCTCTTTAATTGCAGCCTCCTTAATCTTATCTCATGCAGTGAACATGCTTTTGCATAATACCACATCCATAACAACATGACTACGTGCATAAAGGTGAGAGGTATTTTTTGTACACGCATCAGCACTAACAGTTCCACCACATGCTAAATATTATAGAAAGTGTATGTTAAATATGAAACTACTAAAAAAAGAAATATACGAAGTGATTAAGGGACTTACAAAAATGGTAGCAGACGATTTCTTTTTCTTAATCTGTTTCAGTTTCCTCATCTTGCTTGCAGAAATTGGAGTATTCCTCGATTTGTTTAGCAATCTTGTAATCTTGTACCAAGGTGACTCAACTACTTTATAAGGGATCTCATTCTAATTTTTCATCTCCCCAAGGATTCTCAACATCTTATCCAATTTTTCATTCATAATCTTCAACTCTTAACGCACATCTGTATCACTTGGTTGAGCATTGCACATCCTGCACGGTCCTCCTCTACCAATATCAGGAAAAAAAACCAACTAGTGGTGAACCAGGAATACTCCCACCTAAAGGGTCATCATCAGTAAAGTCAACTTCATCATTAGTCTCTAAGCTCACTGCACTGGGGTTTTTTTTAATGGCAGGCACCCATTCGAAATCAACCACTAGTGGGATCTGCTACCTCATCGTCTTATGGTACTAAATTCTTCATGTAGTCCATATCCATCTCACATAGGTTAGGAATAAGGCAAGGATGAACCTCCTAAAATATAGCATAGATAGAAGTCAATCGACAAGTAATACAAAAAAAAATAAACACGAGGTCTATAATAATCTCCTACTTTGATTGAGTTTAATCTACTAGTGGAGTATTATTATGCTCCCTATTTCCCACACCAGGGTCATCAACTTTCTTCTTAAAGGGACCCCAATCAGGTTCATATATCACTTTCTTCCTGTGCCATCTTAACATCTTTGGTAGCGACATCAGTACGACCTTTGATTTCTCGACACTACGACCAACTAGTGGAATTGTTTCGTACGCCCAAGCCTAAATTTTTTCATGAACCAAAATATATTAATTTTTTTCTGCAGAAAATAAAATAATAGTACTCAACTGCAAAAACAATTTGAGAAGGTCTTTTAATACTTACCATGACATAACTAGCTGATTTAGACTTTTTACCAGAGATGTTATTTTCCTTTCTCTTTCTCACATATGATTTGTAAATTGTCAATATGACATTATTCAAGTACTCAATTGTAAGCCCAAAACACTCATTGTCCAATTGATATTTCATGAAAACTTCCAAATTGTCAGCCATACAAATTCATTTCTTATCTATGCACGCTATGTTATCCCTTGCAAGCAAGATTGAATGGATGCACCACACTAATACAATCTCAAACCTCTCTTGTGTGTCAAACATCTTGGACTTCAATTGTTTCAAAAACATCTATGCTTCCACCTCTTTCTGCTAGATTGGCAAACTTTGTTGCATAATACTTCGCCATCATCCATCACTTTCTTCATTTTTTTTCTTTAATGGGTTTGGCACCACAGTTCAATCTAGTCATCATAGAAAACTTCTTCAATCCAAAGTGAACATGCTTATCTCCAACTAAAAACCATAACTCGTGCTTCTTAGCGCAATAAATTCGGTGAATCAGCAGGGAATGAACATTCTATCTATTGAACTATGTCCAATGCTTTGAAAGCTTTGCAAGCTGTTCAAAACAACTACTATTAAATTTTCTATCAATTTGACCGTTCTAAGTTTATCTTTGAACTCATGGAATAAATTAATCCTAGACCTCATACTAATCTTAGCCGGGAAACGTCTATGCTTTCTTAGAAAAGTCCTGAATTTGTATTTAGATGCATCGATCGCCCTTACAAACACAAGAATTCATAGAGAATCCTGGTCACCTTCAATTACTGCATGTGTTTCTCTTCTCAACGCATCTTCACCATCTTCAATTTGTTCATCATATTCATCATCTTTTTCTTCTACTACATCTTATTCTTGTTCTTCTTCAACGTTTTTATCAAGCTCCTTAGCATCATCATCATTTGTATCATCCTCCCCACCTAAAGCTTCATTATCACTATTTTTTTCTTCTCCGACAATTATTTTTTCGGAAACTTTTTCTTTCATTTGAGTTTGTGCTGAATTTATGTCCAAGTCTTCTTCCTCATCCTCATCAACACCCTCAAATTCTAAGCTCCTTGAAATAGAGTTTTTACTAACAGGTATATCCTAGTCAACTAATCTAGACCTTGACTTTTTTTTTTTTTTAATCGGTAGACTTTGATGGCTCATTGTTCTTTTTCCTCGTATCACACTTAAAAATCTCAGAATTTCCTATACTAGGGGAAGCTTTAGAAGTATCTACATTTCATTTCCTGGTAGCAGTTTTTGAAGGCTCAGCATTTTCTTTACTTGGCGATGCTTCTTGTATTTCTGCATATCCTTTCCTGTTTGGAGGCTTTGAAGGATGTGCACTTGCCTTCTTTGCCGAAGGAATATGCTTCTTAGCTATTGATTTCTTCCTCATATTACCTACATACAAATTTTCAATGTCACATTTAACAATTTGAAACTTATGATCAGAATAAGAAAAATAAGCACCAATTCCAACAAATATCTATGACTAGATGACAATCGACCGCAGGTTTATCAATAAACATTAGGTAGCAACCCAACAGTATTTTAAAATATAGAGCACATAGGTAGTCCAAGAAGCAAACCACTCACGCCATATAAGATATGGTTATACACAACCAAATTGATCATGAACATGCACATGAACGAATCACTCTATAAAATCCAAAATCACAAATGTAAGAAACAGAAAAAAAAAAAAAAAAAAAATTAGGATTTACCAAAATTGGCATATTCTGAGCAACAATACAGTGCTTGTTGGGTCTAGAGAGACGATTCCACCTAAAATCGAAGCTTGATTCTTGTCTCTTCCCGCCGGAATCCATCTTGGTCGAGGTGTTTGAGTGAGAGAGAGAGGGAGAGAGTAGAGAAAAATTGATGGAAAAATAAGAAAGAAAGATTGTTTTTTAAACATTATAGGCGATCCACAAGTTTTGAAAATGTTAAAAAGCCCCCTTCACCTTAACCCACCCATTTAGTCATTTTCCAACCCAAAAGAAATTGAGAAAGAAAAAGGAGGTCACTTAATCAATTTAAGTTTTGAGGAGGTCTTCTTGACAATTCCTCCCTACATACATACATGTGTGCATGTATGAACAAGCAATAACACATAAAAAGGAGTAGTAGTTTTTCTAGGTTTGAGTTCGCTTAGAGAAAATTCTTGTATGTAGCTACCTTTCCTACATATTAATCTACAGTTATAGTTATACTTTAGATAATGTCTTTCATTTCACTTTTTCTAATAGTAGACAATTATACTATTGTGGTTGATTTTGAAAAAGCAGGAGATTTCTTTTTCTTTATTCGTTTCTTTGCCTGCTATAGTTAAAGGGAAGTGCACACTTATGATATTGCAATAATCAGGCAAATGGTTCCAAATGTCCAACTATATGTCACGGACAAATAAATATGGGCAGCAGAAATTGGCTTTTCAGTAAGTTTTGGTAAAAATAATACGGGCTAGTCAGTTTTTGTACTGGTAATTGAAAAATAATCAGTATTTGTAAAGTCATTGTAAAATAGTTACTATTTTGCTGCAACACGAAAAGTTCCAGCATAATATACTGGAGATTGGTGCACCTGTGTATGAACTTCCAGCATATTATGCTGAACCGGTATATTATGCTGGAACTCTAGTATATTATACTGGAACTCCAGTATATTATGTTGGAAGTGCAGTATATTATACTGGAAGTCCAGTATATTATGTTGGAACTCTAGTATATTATGCTAGAATATTTTCTGGATTTTGAACAGTATTTTTGTTCAGATTTATCTTTACATGAAAAGTGGCTAAATTTTGCTTACTTCTGAAACTGTGTCTATTTTTCAATTACCACTTGTAAATCTGGCTATTTTTGAATTTCACCCTAAGTTTTGCGCAGAATTTGCCAAGGGATTTTTTATTCCTATACACTATTTGAAACCTTATTACGAAAAATGTTCATGTTTTGATATTTGCCCGACTTAAACACATTTTAGTCAAAAAATATATACAATACACCTTAAAAGACTCGCAATATATTATTTATGTTTCAATCAAGAGATTTAGTTACTATCATTTACTTTTTTTCTCTCCGCTTCTCTTTACTTATTTTTCTGCAGCTGGATTTTAGCTCAAAATTCAATGTGGTCCGTGTTCAAATTCATATATCATAGAGCATCAAATTGATTGAGAAAGTACAAAGCATCTATTCAAACTGCTTTTACGGATCTGATTAACTTATCTTCTAGATACAATAAAATATGCGCTGGAGCTAAGAGAAATCTATTGGAGTAATACAGTATCGCATTGCTTTCTCCCCGAAGCAACAGATTCGACTACAGGAGAAATTTCGGCTATCAAATTTTAACTAATATTCAAAGATAAATTGCTTCTCGCTCAAATATTTCGATCAGAGAGTATTGAACTGCAAAATCTCAATCAATAAGAATTTGACAGTTGCCGCATTACAGGCATCAATATAAGTGGAGCAGCTGAACTTAAGCACAAAATTCAATTCGTTTCACTTTTGAATTCAAATAACTTAGTGCACTGAACTGATATGAAAATGACAAAAGCTTTGGCTTCAAAATTCTTTTCCAATCGGATTACCTGTTTCCAGATATACCCAATACAAATTTGAAGAGAGAGAGAGAGGAGCACGAGAAGATGGCGTGAGGAGTGAGATATGAAACTCTTTACCTACACTTTCATATATTATTTCTATCCAGTTACATATAACTATAATATCATACCACTTAAATACAATTTTTATACAAATTATATATAATGTCTTTTATATATTTTATATTTGATTTATACATAGTAAAAACAAATTTCATACAACTAACTATATATTATACAACTTTCATACATTATTTCTATCTAGTTATATACAACTACAATATCATACAACTTAAATATAATTATTATACAATATTGTTCAACTTTCATACAATATTCAAATATATATATATATATAAACAAAATATAATTTTTCTACAACTTTACTACAATTTTGTAAGTATAATGTATGTCATGTCTTCTTCTTCTTCGAGTTTCAATCTAAAATTCAGTCAAAATCAAGTCTAATCTTCACCAAAACACCCTCAAATTTGAGATATAAACTCCAAACAATATTCTCAATTGTTTGCAACAACACCTAATCCAAATAAATAATGATTTTTGAAAACCCAAATTTGAATTCAAAGCTTCAAAGCTTTTTAATGGTTGTCAATGGAGGAATTGCTGCTCTCTTACTCGAATTAGGGTTGATCTTCGAAAGCGTTTTCTTCTTCATTGAAACTTAAGCAAGCAACATGCGTTAATGGAAGTGTTGGCAGCGTATTTAGAGCTTAAATCTATAACAATGGAGAGGAATTTTTGAAGAAGAGTGAAAAAATATAGAGGAATTTTTGAAAAAGAGCGAAAGCAGACATTAATGGGGGGAGATACTGAAGATAAGTGGGGGTGGAGAGAGAAACGCCAGGGGAGTAGTATATAGGCGTTGGAGTGATTTTAGGATTTAATTATTATCATTAAATGCCTAAAAATGTACATAATTGATAATTTTGCATATATTATGTAATTAGATTGAAATTTGTGTAGGGAGGGTAATAAGGTTTGAAATAGTTTATAGGAATGTAAAAATTCCATTTAAATGGTTGGATACTCCCTTTGTTCACTTTTACTTATTCCAATGAATTTTGCACTCCCNTATATATATATATATATATATATATATATATATATATATATATATATATATATATATATATATATATATATATTACCATAATACCCATAATAATAATAATAGCATTTTAAAAAGTCTGGAGAAACAATTTGATAGATGAATAATTAATATTAAGGTAAAATAGGAAAAATATTAAGTTTCTCTTATTTGCTAAAAGTAATAAATAAAAGTAAAAATATATTTTTTTGTATAATGAACAAATAAAAATGAAGGAAGTAAATATTAAACCACTTTAAATGTCTGACTCACCAAAAAGGCAAAAACATTAGAAATGTCGGGGAAAGAAAATCTTAGTCATATCTACGTGTATTTATTGACCCTTGGAAAAATGTCAATTAGTTCTTTTGTCTTATCTATCTTAACAAAAAGAAAAGAAAAGAAAAGAAATGAAATGGAGTGATAAAGTGCAACTTAGCCCCGTCACTTTTAGCTGGCCCAACACGAACTTAAAAGTTCTATTCCAATTTATATGAACTTGTTTGATTGGGCACAGGATATTTGTGTGATTATAAAAACTTCTCATTAAGAATAGAATTGTAAACTTAAGCTAAATTGTTACCAAATTTAGAAAAGGGTCATTCTTTTTGGAACGGACCAAAAAGGAAATAGGTTCACTGGAACATAAGGAGTATTACTATTTGTCAGTATTCTACACTTTTTAAGATGAACCACTTCTTAAATACAAAATAAGTTAAAAACCATGAGTTTTGCACTATATCTACTTCTGCAATTAAAGATTTTTCTTCCCATGATGAACATTGGGATATAACAAATGCAAAAAGCACATGGCTTTGGTGAATAACAGGTAAATACATCCTTTATTTTTCATTGTAATATAATGTACAAGCATTACAATCAGCAGCTGAACTTGCCAATGGTAAATATATCCTTTTAGTCATTTGCCTTCCATTTCAGCACTCAGGTCCCAAAAAAACTGAGTTGAATGTCAGGCATATCTCTATGCTTTCTACTGTCATGAGTTAGATGACCCTTTACATAATTTTCCTCCATTTAAGAAACTTATCGTGGAATTGGACAAAGCAAGCATGTTCAAAGAGTAGTCCTTCCACAAACACCTTGTCGCTGAAGCTCTGAGTTGCAGTATGGATAGCTAGTATTTAGCTAACTATACAGTGAGAGCCCTTATTCCGCTGTATTATATGGGATTTAAAGTCGTAATTAGGATCATGCATATTTGGTAATAGGTCAGTATGCATGATTCGTCGCTTCCACTTCCAATGCTATATCACATAATCATAAAGCATCCCATTGGTGTCAGGCACAGCAAGTGGCAACTTATCAATATAAAGGTAGAAGCGCCTTAGATTCTCCTGCGCAAGTATAGTGCTATCAACCACATCGCAGTCACTAGTTAGAACCCACAAGTCTCCGGAGCTGACTCTCTTTAGACTACCTCGGCAAAAAGGGCATGATTGAGACCGGATGTACCTGAAAGATAAATAGTAATGGAATGTAGTGTTTTTGTTTCAAGTTATGGAATATCTTGTTAACATTCTGAAACTAGTTATGCAAAGGGGAGTCTTTCTTCATACCAGTCATGGAAACAGACGACACACATGGAATGGCCACAATTAGGCAGAACCACCTTGGAGCCAGTCTCCATGCATATGTCGCATTCTTCTTCTCCCTGTATGCCTTTACAGGACTGTCTCTTCTCTTCCACTCCTTCTCCATTCGAAGCATTAGAGAGTTGAGTTATTTTATCACTCTCCTTCATTAATTCCACTAGATTTCCGCCCAGCTGCTTTAGTGAAGGATATATAATGGCTGCACGATTTTAAAACAACAGTTGAGCAATGATGAAATCCTAGCACTCCCTCCGATATCATTTTATTATAGTCAGTTGCAGTTGAAAAGGAGAAAAGCAGTAGTATCATGATATTGATTCACTAACTTCTATCAATCAGATTTAATTTCTTGCCTCTTCCTTGTTTTTAATCTAAATCTTATTATCCTTCAAGTTAAATTGCAACAAAATTTCACTTTCACATCTCAAAATTTTTAGTTTTTATTTTGAGACTTTCTCTTGCTTTTCCGTCTCCCTCCCCTTATAGCAACTGGTCTAGAGAATAAACCAACAAAGAAGAAACAAGGAAAGAATGCAAACCGTAGAATTCTCTAATAGTGGCTTTTCTTTCTTGTGGAGACATTGTTGGCATTCCATCAAAATAGACCTGCAAGAATGACTAGTTTAGATTCTAAAACATCAAGTGTAGAAGCAATACTGAGAGAATATATACCCTTTGACGTGAAACAAATGACAATGACAACTCTAAAGGGTCATTTAGTTCACACACAAAGTTATGCAGGGATTATAATATCGGGATCATAATGTCGAGATTAACAATCACAGGAACATTTAGTGCATATGCTTTTTTTGCCGGACGTATATTTAATTGCATTAAGTGAAAGTTTATAATTTTACCCTTGTTTTTAAAGTAAATAAGGTAGAAAGATGAAATCAAGGTTTCTGGTTTTTCAGGTGTTTTATCCCCGTATAAGTCAGTACTTCATGTTGGATTCAGTATTACACAGTATTAAGTGACACTGAACTTTATATGGGGATTATTTCTTAGATCCTGCTATCCAAATTAAATGACCCTAAGTAATGCATTTAAATATACATGGAAACTCACCCTGTGAACAAGAATGTGAAGGAGCCCTAAACAACTAGCAAGATTATCTAAGCAACTATAGTCCATCCATTCTATCAGAAATAGCAAGAAGGGGGCAAGAAATCCGTAGGAAACTTTCATCTGAACACAATCCCCATCGAGATCCCGCGGAAGAGCTGCTGCCCTGCAAAATCCACCTCATGAAAAACACAAGCTATTCTTGAAACAATTGTTGAATGTTTAACAAGAACAAAGATAGAAAAAAAAAACAAGCGAATAGTGAGGGGAAACTTAAACCACCTCAAAAGCAAATTAACCTTAGCTAAAGGACTCCAACATGAAGTATAACAGATGGTAACTTTAAGCAAGCGTAGAGGGGTAAATTTGGACATTTTCTTTTGACGTGTGAAATCCAACAAGGCCATGTTGGAGCTCCATATAAGTCGAGGGAAAATACAAAATAATTTGCTAATGTTAAGGTATGAATGAACCAAAGTATACCAGAGGTAAAATTAAGATATTTCATATCAGTAGTAAAATAGGTCCTTTCCCTTCTTTATAAAGCTTAGAAAATATCATATGTTCCCTTATTATTCTCCAATTCATGTTTGTCAACATTTCAAAATTGTGGCAATAGTGGCCATAACTCTGAGCTAATTAACCATCGGTATATCTAAATCCAAATCTAAAGATCTAACAAATGGAAATGGGAAATGGTTGTTAAAAAGGAAATATTTCGGGTTGAGCTACTTTACTAAGTAGTAAATTGCACCAATTTCAATATCAAAAACACAAACTTTGGTTTACTGATGAAAGAAACTATCCAACAACCACATTGATGTGCAACCAAGTCATAAATAAATAGAAAAAATAACAAACTCCATAACCATAAGATAAGAAAAGAATGCAATTTCTTATATTATCAAACTCTTGGGTGATCAACCATAGAACAGGAGAAGAGAAGAAACAAAAAGAAAGAGACTTACATAGTATTGGCATGTTGAACATCAGCTTCAAGGGCTTTGATGGATTCTCTAAAGGAAGAAGATGTCTGGGTCTGGGTCTGATTCTGCCACATTTATTCTCACCTTTTTTGGTCAGTTTTCTTGAAGCCTAAAAAGAATAGCAGTGAAAAAAATGAAAAAGAAGAGGGTCTATAGGATGATGCTTTAAATAGCTAAGGAGGGAAAAAGGGGTTGTTGGTTCATGGTTGGATAGCTTAATGGTTTTAACTTACCTTCTTGAAGCCTGAAAGTAAAGAAACGGATATCTTCAATCTCTTATGTGGCTTTCCTAATATCTCTCTTTTATTCTTTCTCGATGGCCTCTTTTTGTACTTTTTCCCTATAAACAGAGGGATTCTATTCTATTGTAATTGATCTCAAAATCAATAAATAATTTCCTTTTATACTTTTTTCTACAATATTCTTCTTCTTTTTTTATTATTTTATAACACGTTATTAGCACGAGACTCTAACCAATTGAGTAAAAGCTTTTGGATTTAGCATAACGATTGTCAATTGTTCCATAAACTTCCTTTATGATTAAATTCTGAATTTGAGGTAAGTATGTTACTTTATTTTTTGCTTTTAAATTCTTGAAAGTCTATAGTTTGATTTTAAATACAAGCAAAGATAATAAGCTTTGATTATAACTCTAATAGAGTTGTAAGAAATTATAACCACCTGAAGTGGTAAAATTGTTATGTGTTGCCATAATCGAATTCATGTATGATTATGGGCACAAGAAGTGAAAACACGTCCCATTGAATATGCTTCATTATCATTCCCTTTAGTGTCCGACCCCAAATCCTAACAGGTCGTGATGACGCCTATCCTGGAACTAGGCTAGCCAACCATCACCTAATTACCCATCCGTTCTATTATAATGTTTCAATAATCAATAACAAGCAACAACAAAGCATAAAATAATTTCTTTAAGTCTTTACGCCCCCATAATAATCTAACGTTCTAAACAACTCTCCCAAGACTGGAGTCAATGATCATGAGCATCTAAGAAATAAAACTAACTCTGCTAATGTCTTAATCAATGTCTATGAAATAAATACTAATACTAATAAAGGAAGGGAAATGGAGAAGTTGCGGACGCTGAACAGCTACCTCGAAATCTCGTAAGCTGCTGAATACGAACAAAGACAGCTACTGCTCCGAACTAGTACCTGGATCTGTGCACGCACAGGGAGTATGATGAGTACGCCAATTCAGTAGTAATGAAAATAAATCACAGTTTGAGAAACACGAAACGTACAACACACATACACCAATTCCCAAAAACAGTAAAACACCAAGTCACCATAAAATATTCATCAAATACATAAGTTCGAAAACCAATTTTCAGAAATCCTTTGAAACAAGTATAATTTCAATATATCTCAGTAAAAATCTCAGTAAAATCAGTTTGAAAAACAAAGTGAATCACAGTCAAAAACTCAGTAAAACCATCATAAATCTTCCCCTCAGGCCATAATCATTTCTCGTAACAATTTCTCTCAACACCTCACCATCAATCAGTATCAGCCTAGCGGGCAACCTCACAATCACTCAGTATCAGCCCAGCGGGCAACCTCACAGCCACTCAATATCAGCCCCGCGGGCATCACTCGCACTCAGTAGGTATCTGCGCTCACTGGGGGTGTACAGACTCCGGAGGGGCTCCTACAGCCCAAGCGCTATAACAAGCCACATCATGGCATAAATCACTCACAATATTGGCCCTCGGCCAGCCACATCATGGCATAAATCACTCACAATATTGACCATCGGCCTCTCTCGTATCATAACGTTCTCACAATATTGGCTCGCAGCCTCACTCAGTCATACACTCTCAACATGCCACTCAGACCATCATTATACCGGGTTCTCGACCCAAAACAGTGTTTCATTTTTCAAGAAATAATAGCAAAATTCTCTGGGTGTCAAAATAATTATCAAGAAAAAACGGAGTGAAAATCATAACATATCAAGTGAGAAAAATAGTAAAAACAGCCCCCAAGGGTGAACAGATCGGCACTAGGCCTCAAACATGGCTTACAACCCAAATTATATCAAATCATAGTAATACTGTAAAACATATGCTTAAAAGCAGTTTCAAAACTCAATAGTTGCCTAAAAAGGAATATATTTCCAAATTTCCAATCTTTGCATTCCAAAATCCGTGAAAGGATGCAATGTCCGGGGTTTCATACCCTCAGGACAGAATTTAAAGACATTACTTACCTACTACCTGAAAAATTACTCTACAACCCGCTTGCCTCTCGAATCAACTTCTGAGCGCTCCAAATCTACCAAGTTCAGATTTTTATCATCAAATTACGCTTAAGGAATGAATTCCAATTGAAACCCGAATTTAGCCAAAACCCGACCCCCGGCCCGCATCTCATAACTCTACAATTTTTATACCAAAATGTTCTTCATCATCTCACGAGTCCGTACATATAAAGAACGCTAAAATCGGAGTTTTTTTTACCCCTCAAATCGATCCCTAAAGGTCTCAAAATCTGAAGCTCTAACCCCATCTTTATCTACTGATTTTCATGAATTAAACACAGATATTATGTTCCTTAATCACATATAAATCGATTTTTAGGGTCCGAAATCATTACCTCAATGAAGCACAATGATTTCCTCTCTTCAAAATCGCCTTTAAGATCTTTTCCCGTCCAAAAATTGTGTTAAAAGGTTTAATGGTCGCGGAGGGTTTAATTATATACTCACCAGGGATTCCTTCATCGCGATCGCGAAAAGACCCACGCGATCGCGAAGGGAAAACTCACTGACCCCCGATTTTATTCACTGTGATCGCGATGCTTAAACCTCCTAACCTATGCGACCGCGACCACCTCTATGCGATCGCACAAAGTAATTTCCAATGCCTCGCTGCCACTCCAGATTCTTCTATGTGATCGCGACTTTGGACCCGTGATCGCGATGCACAACCTCACCACTCTACGCGATCGCATCCCTGACGCTGCGATCGCGAAGAACAATTTCACCCTTGCCACCAACAAGCCTATGCGACCGCGAATGTATCCCTGCGATCGTGTACAAGGACACCAGCAACAGAACACCAGATTTTTCACTAGATTCCTAAGGCCAAAAATGTCCGTTAACCACCCGATATCAATCCCGAGCCCCTCGGGACCCCAAGTAATTTTACCAACACCTCATAAATGATCATTCAACTTAGTTTCACTCTTAAAACATCAAAACTAACATCAAAACACCAAAATCACATCGGATTCAAGCCTAAGGACTTTAAAATTTCTAAAATCCACCAACGATGCCGAAACTATATAAAACAACTCCGATTGACTTGAAATGTTGCAGAAATATCCAAAATGACATTACGAACCTTTTCCAACTTCCGAAATTCCGTTCCGACCCGGATAGCCTATTTTCCACTGCCGACCAGAAATCACCAAAAACTAACTTTCGTCAATTCAAGCCTAATTCTACACCGGTCCTCACAAAAATATTTCGAACGCACTCCTAAGTCCCAAATCACCTAACGAAGCTATCCGAGCCATAAAATTCGCATTCCAAGGTTGTTTACCAATAATTCAACTCTTAGTTGACTTTTCCAACTCTAAGGCTATTTTTAAAGACTAAATGACTAAATTCTTGCTACAACCATTCTGATTTCGAGCCTACCAACTCTAACACATAATAAACAGTATAACCAACCTATGACAAGGCAAAAAACAGGAATAATAATGAAATTTCTACAGAACGGCCGGCTGGGTCATTACATTCTCCCCCACTTAAACACACGTTCGTCCTCGAACGTGCCTAGAGTTGTTCCAAACACCACCAAAATTGCTGTGTAACCTACCATGCACATATTCGAAGGTGATCCTACGTCACCCTACCCCATATAGGTCTAATAGCACAACACAGATGAAATTTCAAAATCCAATCCTGACCCATAAACCTTAGAACTAAATTTCCACTTCTGAGTCCATTCACAAGATCAAATTTCCATGACTATAAGCTGAAATAGTCTGAACACACTGTATCAAGCCATATCCGCAACATAAGATGAAATCACATAATATACCGCATGACTCAACACTCATAGCGATGACTCCTAATCCCAATCGCTGCTCATAACAACCCAATACCGGTAAATAACCTCTTATCAAACAAAACCTCGCTTAAACACCTTCATATGGTGCCGATGATGAAAGAAACACGTAGAAACCAGCAACCATTCGTCCGATCAGCATCAACACCATCCAGAGCCATAACTTGTGCAACTCGTGCACTCAATAACAACATCCAAAGAGCTCAATTCATAAAATAGAGAAGACTCACACGAGAGGACTATCCTACCATTACTCTTGCCATTACCACATCATGCTAAAAGCCTAATACACATCGTGAAACCATATCACACAAATCCGACACCAAGGATCATACCTCTACCTAACTGAGCTACAAAGCGTGATCTCATCCAACCGCTGGACCACATGACATACTCCAAGCCACCTTGCTCAAAATCAATAACCATGAGAAATTTGACATCAATTACTCAAAGTGCATTGCCATAACCACGGGGAAATCGG
Source organism: Nicotiana paniculata (assembly GCA_005239505.1). Taxonomy (NCBI): domain Eukaryota; kingdom Viridiplantae; phylum Streptophyta; class Magnoliopsida; order Solanales; family Solanaceae; genus Nicotiana; species Nicotiana paniculata. The sequence continues at coordinate 11,694 of ML344458.1, read as the reverse complement.
ACGATACCATGCCACCCGAACCAGAAAGAACATAACCAACACGTCTCAATCCTGCAACACCCAATTACTTACCTTACTCAAATCTCACTATAAAGCCCCGATAGAACTACGCCCTATGCACATATATAACCAATGATCACAACTCCTCGAAACACCAAAAGGTAACCCATAGATCACTCCAAAACACGAATAAGCTCAGTGAAAATCAAATGGTACATCCCTCAACAATAGCAATTTGGGGTCAACAATTCCGACTCGGTGTAGAACACACACCCATACTGGCCTACCAATAATTATATTCTAAATCAACTCTGGTCATCCACAACAGGTAGATAACTCTCCAAAGGTTCATAATGACTGAATCATGACCTATACTAACACCTGACTAGCTTTGCTCGCATCCTCGTAGTTCACAACTACAAAAATAATCTGTTCATGAAAACTCCCAGTCTCAAAATCCATGAGGCGCACCAATTACCATATCTGATCCCAATTCCACCACTCAAATATATACCACGCCCCTAATAAAAACTTTATCATTTCACGAGGGATACCCCCATAATTTCTCTGTGTCACCAAGAAACCTTGAATATCCGCAGTCGATCCAACAAGAGAGCGTCGTACCACCAATGAAGTACCCTTATTCCAACACATTGCCTTAAACACATTGTCCTTAATGAATGTATACTCTCATCCAGCCACCCAATAGTGGTATCCTATACCTAATCATCTGAAACTGCCAGTTCTGACCTTTCTTCCAGAACTGAACCGTGACCTCACATATGCCACTCTCCATTATACACAAAATACCGCATACGCCATGCAATCCTACGATAAATATGAGAATTTCATGCTCCCTTCCTAGCCACAAACAACTACGTACCCAACTAGCCAAGAACTTTCCATTTGATCCCATCTAGAAGCAAAATCACTATACATCACATGGCCCTCACGTCAGTGGAAAATATACATCCCTAACCGTGGTAGAAACCATCAAGACCTCTCTGAATCCCATTAGTACAACATCAAACCGGCAGGACTGAATCCTTCTAACTCAACCACGATACGCATGCCACCAAATCCCTAGAGAATTGCTAAGAAACACCTGTAACAACTCATTACCTTATAACCACCCAAAGAACTAACCATATCCCTTATCATGCCGATCTGACCTACTACCAAGTTGTCATATTCATCCAAGTTCCTTTTGACTTACCTTCGAATTGATACCTCCTCTTGCCACAATGTTGCAGTTCTCAATCCAGACTCACCACACGAAACCTAAGCATGAAATATACCGTCTAAGGCTCATAGGCCGCTGAATACTCTCTCCAATATCCCCAGATACATTACCTTCACCTTCCTGATACTGATACGTAGAATCCAGGATAATGTAAAAATGCCACAAGTCTTAACACCCTCCAGTATAGACCTCAGCTTCTAGCCAAATATACATTCTGAAGATTACCAATTGTTACATCTAACCTCGAATCCACCAGACCCATTTTCGAGAGATCTCGACTCTAGCAAACCTCAATTGAACTGATCAAACAGACCGAACGACTTGATCTGTTTGCACACTAACATACTAGGAAGGTAATCCACACTTCGAAGCAACCAAGCAAATTCCTGCCCCGCACACACTACACCACTTACAATTACCACTCAATCATTCAATAGAATCCCTTTACCCCTAGAGTACATTACAAGTTGTATCGAAGAATTCCCATTACTCGAGTCACTCCCAAACTCCACCTCTGGAGGTCATAACGGATTCACTAATATATCTCGAATCGAAACCAATACAACACATAATCGTGCAATCAACTTATCATTAGCAGACTCCCCCACTTGGCTCAAAGCCAAGGATCAAGGCAAACAATAACTCATAATGCATATACTCTATCACCGCCACAATGCCTCCATGAGATTCAACTAAATCCTTCATAAGCTCATATAACCCCAACTATCTAAGGTCTCAAATAATCTATATACCTAGCATTCACCACTATAGTAGTCATGCCAACTCCCACAAGCGATCTAAACTCAAATTGCAACATATCAATTACTGATAAAGAGTACTTGCTATAAAGCCACTTAAGGATAACACAACCTCGGTACACCCCGCGGAAGATAACGCTACATGCTTAACCTCAAACTGATATCTCCCAATACACTTCTAAAAATCATAGCTATCATACAATCACTATACCTTCCTACAATAGAACACAACCATTGCCTGCCCTCGAGACATCCCATTAAGCGGTATAAGAACCGGAAGCTGATTGCAATACCAACACTGGAGCTGTGGTAAAGGAAATATTGAGCTTCTGGAAGCTCTACACACACTCGTCTGACCACATGGATACCTTCACTGGACACCAGGTGTCCCAATAATGCTACTGAACTGAGCCAAAAATTCACACTTGGAGAACTTTGCACAAGGCTTCTCCTCCCTATATCCTCGTAATACCATCATCAATTGCTGAGTATGCTGCCCATGGCTACTAGAGTACGACAGGATGCCATCAATAAATACAATAACAAAGGAGTTATAACACGGCTGAGTACACCGTCAATCAAATACATGAACGCTGTTGGGATATTGGTCAGCCCAAAAGACATCACCAGGAACTCAGAACACCACAGGAAAATCCACTTCACTCCACAACTAAACTACACGAGAGGTCCTTCAATACACTCACAACTCGAATCCATATTCTAACTCAATACAGAAGTCAAATACTCAATAGTTCTTGCTACATCCCCCGCCAATTCATTTTTGTCACAATCAAACACCATGAACACATCTAACCATTAAATCACACTCACCACGTAGTCATCTAGTCACAAAGTTCCATTAATAAGGACACAAACGGACATATAAGTTCCCCAACACATGTGCTCACACAAACGGAATCTCAGCACTCAAGCCACAGCCAAAAATCCGGTCTCAAGTCCTTTCGACTAGCCCATTATCAACATGATAAAAATCACATCTCACCCATGGAAGTCACAAGCCGACGACGCACAACTGATACCAAGCACTCGCGTGCGCATTCGAATACATAAAAGGAATTCAAAGAGTTACGCTTTTGGCTGAATAAAATGGATTCGCACGACAAGAATTCAAGAATGTGGAATGTTTCCTAAGGGTTTAGTAGCTTCTCGAAGATAAGTACAGAAGTCTCCGTACCGATCCGCAAGACTCTACTAAACCTGCTCATGACCGTTGAGTCCTATGCAACCTAGAGCTCTGTTGTCACAACCCCAAATCCTAACAGGTCGTGATGGCGCCTCGTGGAACTAGGCTAGCCAACCATCACCTAATTACCCATCCGTTCTATTATAATGTTTCAATAATCAATAACAAGCAACAACAAAGCATAAAATAATATCTTTAAGTCTTTACGCCCCCATAATAATCTAACATTCTAAACAACTCTCCCAAGACTGGAGTCAATGATCATGAGTATCTAAGAAATAAAACTAACTCTACTAATGGCTTAATCAGTGTCTATGAAATAAATACTAATACTAATAAAGGAAGGGAAATGGCGAAGCTGCGGACGCTGAACAGCTACCTCGAAATCCCGTAAGCTGCTGAATACGAACGACGACAGCTACTGCTCCGAACCGATACCTGGATCTATCACATTCTGAGAAATATGAAACACACAGCACAGATACACCAATTCCCAAAAACAGTAAAACACCAAGTCACCATAAAGTATTCATCAAATACATAAGTTCAAAAAAAAAATTCCAGAAATCCTTTGAAACAAGTATAATTTCAATATATCTCAGTAACACTCTCAGTAAAATCAATTTGAAAAACGAAGTGAATCACAGTCAAAAACTCAGTAAAACCATCATAAATCTGCCCCTCGGGCCATAATCATTTCTCGTAACAATTTCCCTCAGCACCTCACCATCAATCAGTATCAGCCCAACGGGCAACCTCAAAGTCACTCAGTATCAGCCCAGCGGACAACCTCACAGTCACTCAGTATCAGCCCCGCGGGCGTCACTCGCACTCCGTAGGTATCTGCGCTCACTAGGGGTGTACAGACTCCGAAGGGGATCCTACAAACCAAGCGTTATAACAAGCCACATCATGGAATAAAGCACTCACAATATTGTTCCTCGGCCAGCCACATCATGGCATAAATCACTCATAATATTGGCCCTCGGCCAGCCACATCATGGAATAAATAACTCAAAATATTGGCCCTCGGCCTCTCTCGTATCATAACGTCCTCACAATATTGTCCCGCAGCTTCACTCAGTCAGACACTCTCAACATGCCACTCGGGCCATCATTATATCGGGTTCTCGACGCAAAACAGTGTTTTATTTTTCAAGAAATAATAGAAAAATACTCTGAGTGTCAAAATAATTATCAAAAAAAGACTGAATGAAAATCATAACATATCAAGTGAGGAAAATAGTAAAAACAGCCCCCCAAGGGTAAACAGATCGACACTAGGCCCAAACATGGCTTACAACCCAAATTATATCAAATCATAGTAATAGTGTAAAACATATGCTTAAAAGCAGTTTCGAAACTCAATAGTTGCCTAAAAAGTAATATATTTCCAAATTTCCAATCTTTGCATTCCAAAATCCGTGAAAGGATGAAATGTCTGGGGTTTCATACCTTCAGGACAGGATTTAAAGACATTACTTACCTCAAACTAGCCCGAAAAGCTATTCTGCAACCCGCTTGCCTCTCAAATCAACTTCCGAGCGCTCCAAATCTACCAAGTTCAGATTTTTATCATCAAATTACGCTTAAGGAATGAATTCCAATTGAAAAGTATCAAATTTAGCTCAAAACCCGAATTTAGCAAAAACCCGACCCCCAGGCCCGTGTCTCAGAACTCGACATTTTTATAACAAAATATTCTTCATCATCTCACGAGTCCGTACATATAAAGAACGCTAAAATCGGAGTTCGTTTGACCCCTCAAATCTTTCCTTAAAGGTCTCAAAATCTTAAGCCCTAACCTCATCCTTATCTACTGATTTTCATGAATTAAACACTGATATTATGTTCCTTAATCACATATAATCGAGTTTTAAGGCCCAAAATCCTTACCTCAATGAAGCACAATAATTTCCTCTCTTCAAAATTGAAAATGGTGTTAAAAGGTTTAATGGTCGCGGAGGGTTTAATTATATACTGCCTAGGGATTCCTTCATCGCGATCGCAGAAAGACCCACGCGATCACGAAGGGCAAACTCACTGTCGCGCCCCCTTTTTCCCTAAGCGCTCCTTTCGGGGCCCGGTTGAAAGGGGTTTATGACATTGGTTGAGACAACTCGTTCCTTTTGGGAAAGGGGTTTGCATATTTTGAAGAGTCACCACCGAATGATTTTAACAGTGCGTTAGGGAACGTAAGGAGTTCAATTACAACTACATTACTAATAAGAGATTGGGTAAGGGCTTGAAATTATCCTAAGGGGAAGGTGTTAGTCACCCCTCAGGATCCACAAGTATGATTCCCGGCCAAATGGTTTCTGTGAATTTGTACGGCTTAGCAAACAAACAAATAAAGGCTCAAAAAAGAGGGGATTTAAGTCTTAAGCATGCAGATGTTTGAAAACAGTAAAGAAGAATAGATTTTGAAAGGATTACAATCTAAGCATATAAAAGGTATCCTAGGTTTATAAGTAATATAGATGACATCAATGCAATACCCGGTAATCACTCCTCGAAGAGGGGCTACACGTGGTATTAGCGCACTGGTCATCATATCCATATTCTACCCTTTCCCACCCTGTGAAAGCAACTAAATCGGGTGTTGGTCTCGACCTCGATTGCATGTTGTTACTCGTCTCTTCCTATCAGTCCCGGAGGATATAGGACTCCTATCCTAAAGGAGGTTCTAGGCAGACCTTCAAGTTTTAAAGGTGAAAATGCTAAGGCGACATATAATAAACAAGTAGAACTGCAGATAAGGGGGTAGCACATAAACAGGAAAGGGTTCAAAGACCTCCACAAATAGTGCACATAAACAGCATGTCTCATACACAATTAAGGTCCATATTCAGATTCTATGCATGGTGTCTAAGTGATAATAACAAAGACAGATTTATTGCATAACTCAGAGAGGAAGTCTTAATAGGCTTGCCTACTGGTTTTAAGCATGCTGACAGTTGAACACTAATCACAAAGGACAGTTCTTGTTTTATTTTTTGTAAGTTGATTACCTAAGGCCTGCTTAGGTGTAGGTTGTTTATAGCTAATAACAACAGTTATTCATATTTGTTAACGACTCTAGGTTGTTTATAGCTACTAACATGCAATTCTAGGTGTTGAAGATGTGCAAAGACTAATTACCAGTTGTTTAGAGTAGGGGGACTGTTTTAGATATCTGTATTTAGACTAATTGCAGTTAAATGAGTACGATCCTATAGCATGATGTCTAATGAATCATGATGCATAATAACCTAAACAGGATTTCTAAATGCACATAGAATCACAACATTATACACCGTTTCAGGAATAGCAAGAGTACACCTTGATAGAGTTATCCTAGGGACAGGATTTCTAAGTGTGCATAGAAATATGAAACATGATTGCAGAAGATACCAATTATTAACGTTATTTACCCTATCACAGATTCTTCTAAGTGATGAATGACAGTACTGAAACAAGATGCTGAAACAGTGTACATGGGACCTAAAGAGCGGGATTTTTAATGCATGGATGTGAACCTACACATGATTTCTATTGCGCAGATAAGAAATAAAGCTTAAAACATGGTTTCTACCCTTGTAATAACAAAGCATGCGTAGTTACCCCTCCCATTTCACTATCCAGCCCCCATGAGTTGTTTACAGATTATTACAAGCCAGGAATTATGAATTACATAAACAAAGTAGAAACTAAGAAGTTATTCTATAGGGAGCATTTACTCAGGCCCAAATCCTCCAAACCTTATGACATATGGTATTCATAGCCTTTTCACAGTCCGGGTGTGTCAAAGTTCCCTAAGGACCTCAAGGGCTCCCGGGCAATGCTCATACCCAGACTTAGTAACCAGGAGTTAAGAAACACATGTTAAGTAACATACAAGGAAATTATAGTATCTTAGGGATTGTATGCTGAGGCTATAAGGGAGGAGATACCCAGAACCAAACAACATAATATGTGAAACTAGTTGCAAGTAGGACAACATAACCATAAGTAAAAGAAAACCAGAAGCAAGATGCATCGTAATAACTAGAGAAACATGTTGTTTTGGAGACTTTAAATATAAACTGGAAACATGCCAGTTGAAGACAGCAAATACAGAATAAGAGGCAAGTAGAATAGCTAGTCTTGGCTTCCAGCCGACTAGCAATAGCAAACAATCAAGAGAAGAATAGTAGATTGTGTGTGTGTGAGTAAGAGAGAATAGAACAAGGTCTATGTTCGTTATTTGTTAATGAAAGAGTAGTGTGTATATATAGTTTTTGAAAACCAGTAGTGAATAAGGCAGGAAATCAAAATAAACCAGTAATTAGGGACTGAGTACCAATTAGTACACAATCAGTATAAGTATCCCTTAATTGAAGGGATTGAGTTCAAACGACTAGCATGCAAAACATCAAAGAAGGAAAGTTCCCATATGTGACATGCATATGACATATAAGGAAACAATTTCAAATCAGTACAAGCATACAATAGAGGCTAGGTTCATAGACTCTAATTAAGGGAATGGGAATCAATAACAGCAAATAAATCATGTAACAAGGTAAAAAATTGACTAAGGTCAGAAATTAATCAGTAAGGTCTCAAATCACAAGGAATCAGGGATTCAAAATAATAAATCAGGAACCCTAACAAACTAAAACTACAGAGAATCAGGGATTCAAACAGGAGTAACAACAAACAAAGGAAATTAACATGAATCGAATAAATCACAGGCAAGAGGTCAGAAACCCTAATAGTAAAAGCATGTGAAATCAAGGATTCTCATGAACTTATAGGGCAAACAACAAGACAAACGGGACAGCAAGGAAATTCAATAGAGGGTAAAACATCATGGAATCATAAAGCTCATACATATGCAAAAAATATTGAAGATAAAGTCAGGTAATAATTCGGATAAGAGAGGAAAAATCAAATAAATTACTAAAACATAGTAATGACCCTAGGATAATGCTGAAAACATCATAGGAATATCATAGACCTTGCTTGAATAGCCGTAGGTAGCCGTAGATGGCCGGAGGGTGATGAGCACAGGTCCAGGAAGTAGGAAGATTCAACCAAGGTCTCTTGAAGACCTTAGAGATGGCAAACACCGGCGTGAAGGAACCACAGGAGCAGAAGGGTAGTGAAGGTTTCAAGGTCTCCGGCGAAGGGATGGCCGGAGAAGATGAAGAGATCAATCGGAACATGAAGAGACAGGAAGTCTCTAGAAGAGACTAGAGAGAGAGAGAGTAGAGAGATGAGAGACGGTGAGAATAAGAGGGGGTCAGGGTGGTTAAGTTGGTTTAATTATGGTAACAAAAATCTGGGCCGTTGATTTAATTTGATCAACGGCTCAGATTGGTATTGGGTTGGGCCGGGTAGGATATTGTATTGGGATTGGGGGGTCTGGGCTAGTTTAATTGGGTTAGGGACCAAGATTAATTTAGGCTAGAATTTAAATAAAAAGGGCTAATTGTTAAATACTCAACTAAAATTAATTAAAATAATTTATGAAATAGCTGATAATTGTAAAGATGAAATTGATGCTTAGTAAATTATATTAAAATGATTAATTAGTACTTTAAAAATATAAATGACTAATTACTGGATAAAAATAGCATAAAACACATGATTAGGCTATAAGTGCAAAGTTATTGCAACTACAACCAAAGAGTGCCAATTTGGCTAATTGTGAAATAATATTGCCTTAATAGGACCAAAAAATAATACATTAAGTCAAGAAATATTTTTGAAATCATTTGTAATGTAATTTTGATTATTCAAAATAAAATACTGGATAAATTAACAAAAAATGGGAAAATTATAGAAAAATACCAATTGCTATGAAAGCCTGATTTTGAAGGTGTATATGCAAATTAAACAATAATTTGAGAAAAAATTGGGTATCAACAGCTGCCCATCTTTACCCGGGAAGGATGAAAGAGTTGTCGGGTAAAGACATGATGGCCAATTCTGACCGAGCGAAGCGGTTTGAAGAGGTTTAGGCCGCACCCTGGTTTCTGAGTTGCCTACATATCCTTGGTTTACAGGAATCATGCCGTATGTAGTTCAGGAGTCATCGGCGAAGCATACCGATGGAGCTTTTTACAAGAACGTGCACAACATATAGGACTGATTGAATGAACGACTTATGGGGTAATTAGGAGAACTGGAGCGGGATCGCTCCTGCCGGGACAGATGTTGCTTGCCGGGTTACCTGAAAATGAGTAATACAAGCATATCGTGCGTAATTTAAACATGATGCAAATTCCCGTTGGACTATGAATGCTGTCTTTGGACGGTTGAGGATGACGTCTTTAGACCATGATGTCCTTGGCCATGAATTGCTTGATGCAGGATTCGCAGGCCATGAAATGATGTTCTCAGGCCACGAAGATGGTGCCTCCGAACCATGATGCCTTTGAATAATGATATGCAAACTGATAAAAGAGATCCTCAGGCCATGACATAGTGTTCTCGGGCCATGAAGATGGTGCCTCCGAACGATGACGCCTTTGGATAAGTTGGCGATATTTCAGTCCATGAAGATGCAATAGTATGATGCTGACAAGACAGAGCTTAGTCTTGCGAATTAAATGGGTAGAGCTTAGCCCAAAAGGAAAGCGCAGTAAATAATGCTAGAGGCATTGGTTGCTTTTGAGAAGTAAATGGGAGGCAGCGTCTAAACTCGGAAGGTAGAAAGGTAGACTTATGCAAGATGCGAGTGCAGATGGAGACAACGTTTAGTCTCGGAAGGCAGAATGGTAGCCTCATGCAATATGCGAATACAGATGGAGACAGCGTTTAGTCCCGGAAGGAAGAATGGTAGCCTTATGAAATATGCGAATGTAGATGGAGACATCTTTTGGTCTCGAAAGGCAGAATGGTAGCCTTATGCAATATGCGAATGCAGATGGAGACAACGTTTAGTCTCGGAAGGCAGAATGGTAGCCTTATGCAATATGCGAATGCAGATGGAGACTGCGTTTAGTCTCGGAAGGTAGAATGGTAGCCTTATGCAATATGAGAATGCAGATGTAGACAACGTCTAGTCTCGAAAGGCAGAATTCTAGCCTTATGCAATATCAAAGGAAGGACCACAAAAATTCTTAGCTGGTGTTAAATTGCGGTAGAGCATTGTGATAATGAAGCATCGTTTGTGCTGATAATAAATGTTGGCATGTGCGAGGAACGATGTCTATCCTTTGAGCGGATAATATGTTTTGGGGTTTTTGCAATTTTTTGTGCCTGCATCTAAAGAAAGATCTTGACTTTGTAAAGGGGTTGCTAGAGTGCAGATCCTCCCACCAACTCAACAGTCTTGGGTGGATATTGGAGACCATGCCGAATCTGGGGACTTCGTGCCTCATTTTTCTGCAAAGCAAATAAGGTTAGGCTGTTACCCCCACCGGACTCGACTATTTAACGTCAATAATTAGCAGGAAGCATTTAGTTCTCCAAATAAATGCACAGAAAGTGAGGGCGTCTGTTTGGGTTTAGGGAAACCCGGTGGACTTTTGGATAAGGCTATCTTAAAAACTATCGTGCGGACGACACTTTAGCTCGACTAGGTTTGACCATGATGCATGCAACAGTGCAACCGAGTAAGGTTTCTATGGGGTTTTACATCGGTACCCTTGAGAGGAAAACTCAAGGGGAAAAGGCACAGAATCATCGACTGCACCGTTGATTGACTAGTGTTACCACAAATAAGCCTTTCCGAATTTAGTGGGTAATAATATAGGAAGAGCGCAACCACTCATCAAGCGTTGCTATAGTATTTTGTTTGGCACGAGTGGAGTACGAATGTTGAGCATGATTATGCAATAATAAGTATTAAAACAAGTTGTCACGTATTTGCACGTTAAAGAAAGTGGTAAAAACGACAGTAATGATTTAAAGAAGTTACAAAAGAAAACCAAGAGACATGTCAGTTTCGTCTTTTAGGAAAAGTAAATACCTGAAGTAAACAATTAATTGCATGTAAAGGGAAGAGGAAGGGGTGCAAAAAATAAAGGCATAAATTCACAAAACAATTTGAAATGGTAAAAGTCTGGATATCCCCAGCAGAGTCGCCATGCTGTCGCACCCCCTTTTTCCCCAAGCGCTCCTTTCGGGGCCCGGTTGAAAGAGGTTTATGACATTGGTTGAGACAACCTGTTCCTTTTGGGATTGGGGTTTGCATATTTTGAAGGGTCGACGCCTAATGATTTTAACGGTGCGTTAGGCCCCTAATTACAACTACATTACTAACCGGAGATTGGGTAAGGGCTTGAAATTATCCTAAGGGGAAGGTGTTAGGCACCCCTCAGGATCCACAAGTGTGGTTCCCGGCCAAATGGTTTCTATGAATTTGTACGGCTTAGCAAACAAACAAATAAAGGCTCAAATAAGAGGGGATTTAAGTCTTAAGCATGCAAATGTTTGAAAACAGTAGAGAAGATTAGCTTTTGAAAGGATTACAATTTAAGCATATAAAAGGTATCCTAGGTTTATAATAATATGGATCA
>MDKI01202377.1:0-124905 GCA_005239505.1 Nicotiana paniculata | reverse complement strand
ACATTGATAAGATTGGACAAATATCAAATTCCTAACTTAAGAGTTAGGATAGCCAAGAGAAAGAAACCTGATTAATGGAGACATATCTATCTAAACTGCCTGAACCTAATCATCTTTATATCTGGAGTGTATTGATTGGTTTCCCAGTGGTATTAGCATGGCTTCATGCTCATTCTGGGGATCAATTAGTATATGACAGAATGCATACAGTTGAGGTTCTGGTACAAAGAAGTCTACATGAGGTATTGGATCAATCGTCAAGCTTGAAAACAGACTATCAGTGGATCAGTTGGTTAATTGCTAGAGTTTTGCTATGTGCAATGCTTCCTAATCTTTATTTCATGGTGTGGTATCAATTTTCAGTGATATTAGTGTGTTTACACACTCATTCTGAAGGTGATAACACAATACATATATTGCGAATGGCTCAACTACTACATTCACTTGCTATCTCATACTATGGTTGGATAAGGAAGAGAAACTATGGTTCAAATAGTTGGATGAGGTTGTTTGCATCAGATTCATGGTGTTTTTGTTGGATTTTCAGTATTGTCAATGTACTATATACCCTGGCGCCTGGTTGTTTAGGTGATACTTGGTTTTTGGCATTGACATTTGACTCCACAAACACCCTCATGAAGATGAAGCACTTCAGAGTTGTAATAGTTAGCTCTTTAGAATATAGGTTGCAATTTATTAGTATTTTCATACAATTTGTAGGTAATTACGAACATCTTGTAATCTTTGGACGTATTTGTTTTATATTTATATATTAGCTACTAGGTATCTAGCCTAGTAGTATATTTGCTTAAAAAAAAAAAAAGCAGAAATGAGGGGGCTCATATTTACCTCCACAAGTAAACAAACAATTGCACGCCCAAAAAAAATAATAGTTTAAACTATTTAAAGCCTTATAGAAGGATATCTAGATGAACACCAAAACAGAATATGCAACAGTTTTATTAAGGCGAGGCAGTGATTACCTAATCAGTTTGCCTACTGATTTTATGACTTATTGAATCTGGGCAAGTTTATAAGTAGTCAACAAACACAGTTTTACAACTTCAGAATTTTAGCTGTCCTACAGGCTTGCCTAGGTGCGGATCAGCAGTATCCTATGGACATGTCATCTACACGTTAATCAGAACACAATTATAAACCAATGATTGATTTTTTTACAAGAAGATTTTTATCTGTTTAGACCCTATAGGCATGCTGTCTAGGTGCTAAAAAAAATGATCACAAGCGTTACAAAATTGGTTTTACATTTATCTCTAAAGCATGATATCTAAGTGTTGAGACTATTTTTATACCTGTTCCTTATGGGCATGATGGCTAAATGATGAAACTGCTTTTATATGTTTTAACTATAGGAATGATAACTAGGAGAGTTCAATAGAAAGCCCTAGAAACATGATCTCTAATGCACATAGGAAGGTTTGAGAACATGATTATTAAGGCAGAAGTGATAAATGACATAGAAACAAGATTTCTAACGCAAATGTGAGAATGCAAAATTTTTAAAATGAAAAAAATGGAAATTTAGGACAAATAATGAGGTGAGTCCTATAAACGTGATTTCTAATGCACATAAATAATCATAACAATCCTATGGTTTCTAATGCATGTTGATATCATAACAATCCTATGGACATGATTTCTACCCGATCCCCACAAAATATATATAAAAGTCCCCCCAACTTTACTATTAACCCCAAATCTGTTTTACAAAGATTATTACTACAGGTCAATAGAGAAGAATTACATAATGAAAATCACTATACTATAGGGAGCCTTAGCAGGCCCAGTGTCAAACTTGGAAGCCAGTCCTTCAAGCAAGTCTGAGGTACACCAAATGGCTTCTGGTGTGTTAAAGTTCCCAAGGGCCTCAAGGACCTCGGGCAATGCTCACACCAGAACCTTTTCAAAGAACAGTTTTTGTGAACAAGTTTGGAAAGGCCAGCCCCAGTTTGTCAGAGTTCGAAGGAGTCTCATGGACTCCTAGGCAATGCTCACACTGGAGGTGCAGGACCCTAGATATTCTATGAGTAGCAGTTGAAAATAGTATATGAAAATAGGGGATAGTTTTAGGAAAACAGTTTGAATTTTAGAAGTTGATAGGAATAAACAGAGTCATTCCAGTACTTTGAAGTTCAAATAAAGGTTCCAACAATCAAAGAGCAGACAAAAATAGGATCACAACCACTTCAAGGAAAATTTCACATTGCCTAGGATTGACCCAGTTCATTAGTTATTACTAGGTGGGCATATAGCATGCTGGGAACAGAATAATAAACAGAAAACTACAGTGGTAGAAGGGGTTGGGAACATAGAAGTCCTTAATCGGGAATACATGAAACAAGGCAAGAGTGAAAGTATGCTAGTTGAGAAACAAGTGGATTAGTATCCTGGACCAAATAAGAACATGCATGAACTAGACAGACATATTGGACAAGATAATGTCAAGAGAGTTGAGGCAAGCTGGTTAACAGAGACATAAAGCAGGCAAAGGCAGATTGACAGTCAAATTACATAACATACTGAATAGGACCTAATGACATAGATAGACATGCTGATTAGGAGCAATAAACAGGAAAAACAGGAATTTAACTACACAGAAGTAGTTATACTAATTAAGATCAACAAACAGGAAAGACAGAAGTTTAACTAAATAGAAGTAGTTGTTGCTAATTAAAACAGGAAAAACAAAAGTAGACATGTTAATTGAAATCAATACACAGGAAAGACATGGACATAACTATACAGAAGTAGAGAAATAAATATGAAAGCACATAGGTTTAAACTTCATAGCACAATGAATGACAATAGGAGGAGAGACATACCAGTTAAAATAGCAAACAGGAAGGTAAAAGGATGCAGAACCCAATAGTCTAGCCTTGGCTTTCAGCCGGCTAGACAGTGTAGCAAACACAAGTAACAGAAAGTTAAGAGCAAGAGTTTGTGCGTGTGTGCGTGCTTCTTTCTGAATGTGTTCGTGTTAAAGAAAAACCAGAGTGAGGTTTATATAGCACTTAGCAAGGTAAATAAATGAGGCAAGAAGATTACAATTCCTAAGTAAGACAAGCAAATACAATCAATCATTGAATTGGGGCTAAACCCAAGCTAATTGATACAAACAGAATCCGGGAAAGTTACCTTAAAATAAGGAGAATCAATTACCAACCCCGGTTGGTATTCAAATAAGGTAAATAAACCAATATTAGACTGTATAGGAGTCAATCAAATCCCATAAATCAGGCTACAATTTAATTAAGGCAAGTAGTACTAATTAAAAGTCATAAATAAGGAAACATGTAAAATCACAAGGAAGTACTAATTTTAACAGGATAATATAATTCGAGCCCTAATAAAATCAGTCCGTCCATTTTGATTGACAAAGATAATAGTAACGAAAATATTAAAGTAAACAATGAAATAAGCAGAAAAACCTAGGATTTAAAGCATATACACAAAAATTAGTCGAACTAGTAAAGATAAAAAGATTCAAACACTTAGAAGCTTTAAACCTTTCTAAAGAGAACTTAATACGAAACCTAGTTTCAGAAAACACTGGAATCGAATAGTAATAAAAAAAAACAGAAGGTTTTCAAAGAGAAATACCAAACAACACTTAAAATCGTCTCAAATCTACAAGGATCTGAACAGACCCAAGTAAAAAGAGATTAGGTTTTAGAAAAGATGATAGAGATGAAAGGAAATCTGGTTTGGAACTAGAGATTCGGGCCATAAACACGAAAAATAAAAATACTCGCAAACGGAGATGACCATAGGTAGGCTTATGAAAAGGTTTTGAACAATTCTGAGTGGAATCTCTTCGAGATTCTTTCATAAACCAACATAATCGAACAATCAGAAGAGGTGAGGGGCCGGCATGGGCCAAAGATTACAGAGATATCCTATGGAACGGGGTTTTTCGGTGACGGCGACTAGTGTTAGGGTGAGTGTTTCAGGGAGAAGAGGGGAGGTAGGGATTCAGGGACGACGAAATAATAGAACTGAGGGTGTTAGGGTTTGGGTTAGATTAAGAAAGCAAAGGGGTAACGTGGACCGTTGATCTCAGAGATCAACAACAACGATTAGAGAAGGCTCTGGTTGGGTAAGAGTTATTTAGTTTGGGCTGGGGCAGATTGGGATAGGATTTTAAATAATTGGGCTGGTGTGATTGGGTTAGGTCCGAAAAATGATTAAGGAAAAGGGCTATTTGTTAAATACCCAATTAACTTAACAAATAATTTGTAAAAAATAATTAATAAATTATAAAAAATGATTTTCATGCATAAAAAATGATTTAAAATAATTACTTAGTATTATAAAAATATAAAAAGCTATTTTTCTGGTGAAATATGTAATAATGCATACATGGGCTATTATTACAAAGTTATTGTAATTATAACCCAAAAATATAAATGTGCCTATTCATGCAATAATTAAAGCTTGGTATAAATATAAATGACGAAATTAGGCCATAAAATCATTATGAAACCATTTGTGATGCAATTAGTAATTATTTATATAATAAAATACTGGGATAAATTGGTAAAAATCCTTAGAAAAATGCAGAAATTATAAAAAATACTAATTGATTCTCATGCATTGTTTTGAAAATAATATAGGGAAAAAATGGGTATCAACATTATACGCGCGAGGTGAAGAGAGCCGGGTAGACTTAGATTCAAATCATGCTATATCTGTACTATTTGAGCAGCCTCTCACCTATTAAATTTCTCTGTTTTACATTTCTACTTGAGACTAGACTTGCTATCGTAGAGACTTCACGAGTTCATGATTAGTCGTCAAATAACTTTATTCGTGAGTGGATTCAAGAACCTTTTAAAGCTTTTTATTCTAATGGGATCGGGCCGTTCGCCTCAGCATGATTACGTATTTCCACTCTTATGGGATCGAGCCGTTCGCCATGGCAAGATTTATGTACCACACTCTCATGGGAGCGGGCCGTTCGCCTCGACAGTTTATCAGATGTACCTACGGTTCGTGCCGTTCGACCTTCAGCAGTGCACAATTTAATTATTATATTGGATCAGGCCATACGCCTCGGCATTTCCTATATCATATCCTCACAAAATCGTGCGTAAAACATGGAAAGAAGACAGTGTATCTGTGAGTGTCCCGAATTTGAATTATGTAAGCTACATGACGAGATCCACTATATCTATATATATGCTCCAATTAAGGAGGGAATTTCTAATGGAGAGCTTGAGTTCCTCGTGAAGACAGGGATTTATACCACGTGATTTATACTTGTTTATTTTATTTATTTGCTCTACCCCACACTTACTTACCCTTTATTGTATCTGATGTTATTGGACCACTAGTGAGTGTCGATGTCGATCCCTCGTCACTACTCCTTCGGAGTTAGGCTAGATACTTACTGGGTACACGTTGCTTACATACTCATACTACACTTGCTGTACATTTTGTGCAAGTCCATATATATCTAGAGGCCTTGCGAGAGCAGAGGTGTGTGTACATGAGGGAACTTAGGTGAGCTGCATTCCATTTGTCGACCCGGAGCCAGCAGAATCTCCTTCAGAGTATTTACATTTTTCTTGTCCAATTTGTATTCCGAACAGTTGCTGTATTTTAATATTCCTAGTTAACACTCATGTACTCGTGACACCGGATTTTGGGATGATTATGGGTTGTTTTGTATTGAAATTGTTAAAATTATTATTATTTACTCTTTAAATCCCCATTCTTTACTATTTTAATTGAAGGAAATATAATTTCAAAAATAATAAAATGAGAACCAAATTAAGTATTTATTTTTGGCTTTCCTGACAGCGGTGTCCGACACCATCACGACCATTAATAGATTTTGGGTCGTGACAACATGGTATCCGAGCGCTAGGTTCACTTAGGTCTCACAAGTCATGAGCGAGTGTAGTGGAGTCTTGCAGATCTGTAACGACCCGATCAGTCGTTCTGAAAGTTGTAGCCTCGTTTCCCCCATTTCTGCTTCATTTTGTGTGGTTCAAATCTTTTATGTTGTGTTAGGTTGATTGGTTCGGGTTCAGAGTGGTTGAGAGAAATGAGACACTTAGTCTCTTAAGATGGTTAATTAGTTGGAAAAGTCAAACGGAAGTTCACTTATAGGTAAATGATCTCGGAATTGGGTTTTTATGGTTCAGATAGCTTCGTTAGGTGATTTAGGACTTAGGGGCGTGTTTGGAATATTGTCGGAGGTCCGTGGTAGAATTAGGCTTGAATTGGCGAAATTTGATCTTTGGCGATTTACGGTCGTTAGTGGAAAATTAGCTATCGGGGTTGGAATGGAATTCCGGAAGTTGGGGTAGGTTCGTAATGTCGTTCGTGATGTGTGTGCAAAATTTCAGGTCATTCGGACGTGGTTTGGTTGGTTTCGGCATCGTTGGAAAATTTCGGAAGTTTAGAAATCCTTAGGCTTGAATTTTAGGTTAATTTGGTGTTTTGATGTCGTTTTGAGTGAGTCGCACCTGCGAGCCCGTAGATACGGAGGGTCGATCGCAGGTGCAAATTGTGGGCCTTAAGTAAAGTCCGCAGATGCAGACATTTGGTCGCAAATGCGGGACCACAAATGCGGTATTTGGATCGCAGATGCGGAACCCCTGGGGCAGATCATATAAATTCTTGCCTTCGCGAATTTTAGCCATTCTTCATCACTTTTCATACGGGTTGGAGCTTTTGGGAGCAATTTGAAGAGGTATTCAAGGGGATTTTCGTGGAGGTAAGCTACTTGAACCTACAACTTGATTCTATGGTAGATTTTGACTGATTAAGCATGAAATTGTGAGAATCAAGGGTGAAAATTTGGGAAATTAGGGCTTGGAATTTGAGACTAAGAATTTGGTGATTGAGGGGTCAAACGAGGTTAGTTTTTGATGAATTTGGTATGCATGGACTTGTGAGAGGATAAGAATTCCGATGATGTGGTTTTTATCGGATTCCGAGACATGAGCCTGGCGGGTCGGGTTTGGCCAATTTCGGGATTTTTGATGTATTTTGATTATTTTCGCATGGGTTTTATTCCTTTAGCGTATATTGATGTCATGAATCTGATTTTTAAAAGATTTGAGACGATTTGAGGCTGAGTCGAGCGGCATGGGCATCGCGGAGTAGATTCTCGTTCGGATCGAGGTAAGTAATGTTTGTAAATCTTGTCCTAAGGGTATGAAACCCCGAATTTCACATTGTTTTACTATTTTGAAGTGGCACACATGCTAGATGACGAGCGTATGGCATGCACCGTTGGGGGATTTGTGACTTGGTCCATTTTGTAGCAACTATTAAGTTGAGTATTTGACTGGAAACTATATGATATTTTTGTGTTTTAGAAAATATTACTATGTTTTGGGCTGAATGCCAAATTTGGGCCTCGTGCTAAGCTATTTGGACCCTTAGGGGATTTTACTGCTATTTCCTCACTGTGTTGATTTAAGATTTGTACTCAGTCATGATATGTTTTACGGATTTGGAAACTCAGCCTTAATTACTCCATTTGACGCATAAAAAAATGATATTTTGGGCTAAGCACCCTGTTTAATTGATAGCCCGAGTGGCTTGAGAGGTTTCTGAGTGAGTAAGGCTGCGGGCCTGTGTTGTGAGGATATCATGGGATCGGGCTGCGTGCCTCAGCATGTGTTACTGTTTTATGATATATGAGAGGCCGTGGGCCTGATTGGTTATGCCACGAGATGGCTTGTTATAGCGCTTGGGCTGTAGGAGTCCCTCCGGAGTCTGTACACCCAGTGAGCGCAGGTACCTACTGAGTGCGAGTGCCAAGTGCCGTGTGCCGAGTGATGGGGAGGCATGAGTGGCTGTGAGGTTTCCCGAAGGGGTGATTATGAGTGATTGTGAGGTAGCCCGAGGGGCTGATTCTGAGTGATGTTACGCCCGAGGGGCGGTTTATGATACATGTTTTGCCCGAGAGGCTACTCATGATTTTCATCACTTTTACTCTAAATTTTCTTGAATCTGTTGAAACTGTTGGAAGAATATTGTCAAATGAATTTTACTGAAATCGGCTTTTAAGCGTGATGATTTGACATATATGTACTATTGGGAAGAAATGTTGTACTTACTGCGAATTTATGACGTGTATTTACGTGATTCTTATTGCTCAATCTTTATTTATATTTATTACTTACTGAGTTGACGTACTCCACATTACTCCCTGCACCTTGTGTGCAGATTCAGGTGCCAGGGCACTAGAGTGAGAGTTGGTCTTCCTTGTCTTAGTGTGTTTCGGAGATTCGCGAAGTAGCTGCACGGCGTCCGCAACCTTGCCTTTATCCTTCCTACTTTTTACATCATTTATTTTCCCAGAATTGTATCTTTAGTTTAGTTGCTCATGACTAGTGACGCCGGGATTTTGGGCTGTATTTAACGTTTAGTATATCCTTGCTTGTTTTGAAATGCTTAAACGGAAATTTTTATGAAATATCGTATTAGTAATGATTTGAAGGAAAGGGTTCTTTATGCTATAAGTAGTGAATTTGGATAGCCTAGTATTGCGATAGGCGCCATCACGGCCAAGGTGGTTTGGGGTCGTGACAAGTTGGTATCAAAGCCTAGGTTACATAAGACTCACCAATCATGAGCAGGTTTAGTAGAGTCTTGCGGATCGGTACAGAGACGTCTGTACTTATCTTCGAGAGGCTTCAGAACCCTTAGGAAAAATCTCATATTCTTGAATTCTTGTCGTGCGAATCTGTTGATTCTGGTAACTAAACTTCTGTTGTTTCATTATCTCACATATGGTGAGGACACGTGCTACCGGGCAGGGCGATCAGCTACCAGTGGGACCCATGAGGGGTCGAGGCCATGGTAGAGGTAGAGGTGCAGCCCGCGCAGTAGCTGGGGCAGTACCCATAGACCCACCTGTTATTCCAGATCAGGTCTCAGCTGCATATGTTCCAACGGGACCGGCCCAGGCACCGACAATGCCTATTGTTATTCCGGGTCTTCAGGAGACCTTGGCTCAGATTTTTACCGTGTGCACCAGTCTTGCATAGGCGGTCGCCCTTTCTACTACATGAGCTACTTCTCAGGCGGGGGGAAGCACTCAGATTCCTGCTGCCCGTACACCTGAGCAAGTTATTCAGGGAATTCTTACACCGGAGGCACCTGCAGCTCAGCTGGTTGCACCTGTTCAGGACTAAGTGATTCCAGTCATGCCTGATGACGAGAATCATAGATTGGAGAGGTTTGGTAGACTTTAGCCTCCGTCTTTCAGTGGTGCTGAGGGCGAGGATGCCCAAGGTTTCTTGGACAAGTGTCAAAGGATGCTTTCCAGTTTTTAGGAGCTTCTTTTACTTGGTGGGAGGCTTATGAGAGGCGTAAGCCTATTGGTGCAGCGCCCTTTACCTGGTAGTAGTTTTCCACTCTCTTCCTAGGGAAGTATGTACAACAGTCCCGCAGAGGGGAGCTGCGCAGGCAGTTTGAACAACTGCGTCAGGATGATATGACTGTGAGACCGTATGAGATGAGATTTCCAGAGCTAGGCCGTCATGCTGTTTGGTGTTTCCTACAGAGAGAGAAGATCAGGAGGTTCATGGATGGCCTCACATTTCAGCTCCGGATTCTTATGACCAGAGAGAGGGTATCGAGTGCTACTTTTGTGTAGGTTGTTGATATTTCCCGTGAGATCGAGCCAGTTCATTGCCAGGAGAGAGATGAGAGGGAGGCCAAGAGGCCTCGAGGATCTGGTAGCTTTGGTAGTGTTCCTTCTAGAGGTCAATTTCAGCATAGCAGAGGCCACCCATTTAGGCCTGCTCAGCCAGCTCCCCCAGCTTATACTGGTGCATCATCGGGGCATGGTCCCCGCAGTTCTCATTCGGGCTACTCACTATTCAGTGCTTTTCCAGCCTAGAGTTTATCTCGTGCACCATCAGTTCAGGGTTCATCTATGCCTGAATCTTTCTAGTTGTTATCCTGGTGCTAGGGGTTCCCTTTAGTCCCCGCCCCAAGCACCATAGAGTTGTTCTGAGTGTGGAGAGTTTGGGCACGTGTGGAGGCAGTGTCCTCGTGGTCATAATGGTCCATCTCAGCAGAGGGTTCATCCCTCGACATCAACTCCAATTACTTCACCACCCGCCAAGAAAGCTAGGGGTGGAGGTCAGGAAACTAGAGGCCGCCCTAGAGGGGGAGGTCGATCAGGTGGAGGTCAGGCTCGTTTTTATGCACTTCCAGCCAGACCAGATACTATGGCCTCGGATGCTGTGATTACAGGTATTGTTTCAATTAGTCACCGAGATGCTTCTGTCTTATTTGACCCTGGTTCCACATATTCCTATATTTCATCATATTTTTCTTATTTTGTGGATATGCCCCGTGAGTCCTTAGTTACATCTGTTCTTGTGTCGACTCTGGTGGGTCATACTATTATTGTGGATCGCGTGTATCGATCATGTGTGGTATCTATTGGGGGTCTGGAGAACCGAGTGGATATGTTATTTCTTAGCATGGTTGATTTTGATGTGATATTGGGCATGGATTGGCTATCTCCATGTCATGATGTTATAGATTGTCACGCTAAGACCATGACCTTAGCGATGCCGGGATTTTCGAGGGTTGAGTGGAGAGGTTCCATTGATTATGTGCCTAGTAGAGTGATTTCATACCTGAAGGCTCAGCTTATGGTAGAGAAAGGGTGTTTATCGTATTTGGGTTTTGTGAGGGATGTCAGTGCTGAGACTCCTACTATTGGTTATGTTCCTATGATCCGTGATTTTCCGGATGTGTTCCTTGCAGACCTGCCGGTCATGCCGTCTGACAGGGATATTGATTTTGGCCTTGATTTGGTGCCAGGAACTCACCCTATTTCTATTCCACCGTATCGTATGGCACCGACGGAGTTGAAGGAATTGAAAGAGAAGCTTCAGGAACTCCTAGATAAGGGGTTTATTCTCTCTAGTGTGTCACCTTGGGGTGCACCAGTGTTATTTGTGAAGAAGAAGGATGGTTCCATGAGAATGTGTATTGACTACAGGCAGTTGAACAAGGTTACAGTCAAGAATAAGTATCCTTTGCCTCGTATTGATGATTTGTTTGATCAGCTTCAAGGAGCCAGGGTTTTCTCTAAGATTGATTTAAGATCCGGGTACCATCACCTAAAGATTCGGGATTTAGATATTCCCAAGGCGGCTTTCAGGACCCGTTATGGCCATTATGAGTTTTTGGTGATGTCTTTTGGGCTGACCATGCCCCAGCAGCGTTCATGCATTTAATGAACAGTGTATTTCAGCCATACTTGGATTCCTTCATTATTGTGTTCATTTATGACATCCAGGTGTACTCTCGTAGCCAGAAGGAGCATGTTCAGCATTTGAAAGTTGTATTGCAGAGATTGAGGGAGGAGAAGCTTTATGCGAAATCTCCAAGTGTGAGTTTTGGCTTGGCTCAGTACATTTCTTGGGGCACGTGGTGTACAGTGAGGGTATTCAGGTAGATCCGAAGAAGATAGAGGTGGTGCAGAGTTGGCCCAGACCGTCCTCAGCTACAGAGATTAGGAGCTTCCTTGGTTTGGCGGGCTATTACTGTCGCTTTGTGGAGGGGTTTTCTTCTATTGCTTATCCCTTGACCAAATTGACCTAGAAGGGTCCATTCAGGTGGTCGGACAAGTGTGAGGAGAGCTTCCAGAAGCTCAAGACTGCTTTGACCACAACTCCAGTGTTAGTGTTGCCATCAGCTTCAGGTTCTTATACCGTGTATTATGATGCCTCGAGGATAGGAATTGGTTGTGTATTGATGCAGGAGGGTAGGGTGATTGCCTACGCCTCGCGCCAGTTGAAGACTCATGAGAAGAATTATCCAGTGCATGATCTTGAGTTAGCAGCCATTGTTCACGCCTTGAAGATTTGGCGTCATTATTTGTATGGGGTTCATTATGAGGTTTTTACGGATCACCGTAGTCTGCAACACCTGTTTAAGCAGAAGGATCTGAATTTGCATTAGCGGAGGTGGTTAGAGCTTCTCAAGGACTATGATATCATTATTCTATACCATCCGGGGAAGGCCAATGTAGTGGCTGATGCCTTGAGTCATCGAGCAGAAAGTTTGGGGAGTCTAGCATACCTTCCAGCAACAGATAAACCATTCACACTTGATGTTTAGGCCTTAGCGTGCCAGCTTGTGAGGTTGGATTTATTGGAGCCCCGCTGGGTATTGGCTTGCTAGCCTCCAAGTCTTCTCTTTATGATCGTATCAGAGAGCGACAATATGATGACCCACACTTACTCGTTCTTCATGATAGGGTCCGACGAGGTGATGCCAGGGATGTGGCTATTGGTGATGATGGTGTGATGAGGATGCAGGGTCAGATTTGTGTTCCTAATGTAGATGGGCTTCGGGAGTTGATTCTTGAGGAGGCCCACAACTCGCGGTATTCCATCCATCCGGGTGCCGTGAAGATGTATCAGGATCTGAGATAGCATTATTGGTGTAGGTGGATGAAAAAGGATATTGTTGGATTTGTAGCTTGGTGTCTCAACTGCCAGCTGGTCAAGTATGAGCACCGGAGACCAGGTGGATTGCATCAGAGGTTGGATATTTCGGAGTAGAAGTGGGAGAGGATCACCATGTACTTTGTATTTGGGCTCCCACAGACTTCGAGGATGTTCAGTGCGATTTGGGTTATTGTGGATCGGCTGACCAAGTCCGTGCACTTCATTCCTATTGGTACTATGTATTCTTCGGAGCGGTTAGCTGAGATTTATATCCGGGGGATTGTTCGGCTGCATGGTGTTCTAGTTTCCATCATTTCTGATAGAGGTACTCAGTTCACGTCGCAGTTTTGGAGAGCCGTGCAGAGGGAGTTGGGTACTCAGGTTGAGTTGAGCACTGTTTTCCATCCTCAAATGGACGGGCAGTCCAGGCGCACTATTCAGATTTTGGAGGATATGTTGCGCGCTTGCGTCATTGATTTTGGGGGTTCATGAGACCAATTTTTGCCACTTGCAGAGTTTGCATATAATAATAGTTATCAGTCGAGTATTTAGATGGCTCCGTACTAGGCGTTATATGGGAGGAGGTGTAGATCTCCGGTCGGTTGGTTTGAGCCGGGTGAGGCTAGGCTCTTGGGCATAGATTTGGTGCAGGATGCTTTAGATATTGATTCAGGAGCGGCTTCGCACGACGTAGTCTAGGAAGAAGATTTATGCGGACAGGAAGGTCCGTGATGTATCATTCATGGTCGGGGAGAAGGTTCTGTTGAAGGTGTCACCCATGAAGGGTGTTATGCGTTTTGGGAAGAGGGGAAAGTTGAGGCCCCGGTTCATTGGACCTTTTGAGGTGCTTCAGAGGGTAGGGGAGGTGGCTTATAGACTTGCTTTGCCACCCAACTTGTCGAGTGTGCATCCGGTGTTTCATGT
The DNA here is from genome assembly GCA_005239505.1 of Nicotiana paniculata. Taxonomy (NCBI): domain Eukaryota; kingdom Viridiplantae; phylum Streptophyta; class Magnoliopsida; order Solanales; family Solanaceae; genus Nicotiana; species Nicotiana paniculata. The sequence continues at coordinate 111,517 of MDKI01202377.1, read as the reverse complement.
TTCCATGCTTCAGAAGTATGTTGGTGACCCGTCCCATGTTTTAGACTTAAGCTCAGTTCAACTAGAGGATGATATGACTTATGATGTGGAGCCATTGGCTATTTTGGGTCGACAGGTCCGAAGGTTGAGGTCAAAGGATATAGCTTCAGTTAAGGTGCAGTGGAGATGGCAGCCAGTGGAGGAGGCCACTTGGGAGACCGAGCGGGATATGCGGAGCAGATGTCCACACTTATTTGAGACTCTAGGTATGTTTCTAGACCCGTTCGAGGATAAATATTTGTTTAAAAGACGGAGAATATAACGACCCGATCGGTCGTTCCGAGAGTTTTAGCCCCGTTTCCCCCATTTCTGCTTCATTTTGTGTGGTTCATCTCTTTAATGTTGTGTTAGGTTGATTGGTTCGGGTTCAGAGTGGTTGTGGAGAGAAATGATACACTTAGTCTCTCAAGATGGTTAATTAGTTGGAAAAGTCAACCAGAAGTTGACTTATAGGTAAATGATCTCGGAATTGGGGTTTTATGGTTCGGATAGCTTCGTTAGGTGATACGGGACTTAGGGGCGTGTTCAGAATGTTATTCAGAGGTCCGTGGTAGAATTAGGTTTGAATTGGCGAAATTAGATCTTTGGCGATTTCCGGTAGGTAGTGGAAAATTAGCTATCGGGGTCGGAATGAAATTCTGGATGTTGAAGTAGGTTCGTAATGTCGTTCGTGATGTGTGTGAAAAATTTCAGGTGATTCGGACATGGTTTGGTTGGTTTCGGCATCATTGGCGAATTTCGAAAGTTTAGAAATCCTTAGGCTTGAATTTCGGATTAATTTGGTGTTTTGATGTTGTTTTGAGTGTTTCAAGGGTTCGATTAAATTTGTGGGATGATATGTGATGTGTTGGTATATTTGGTTGAGGACCCAAAGGGCTCGAGATTGATTTCGGATGGCTAACAGAAGTTGAAAGTTGGTAAATGCAGCAAAAAGGGTTGCTGGTGTAACTCTTCTGGTTTTCCTCACCTGCGGAAGGGTGATCGCAGGTGCGGTTTGGTGTCACAGGTGCGGAGTTTGGCAGGCTTGGGTTTTATCGCATAAGCGGAAGGAGAGTCGCACCCATAGGTGCAGAGGGTCGATCACAGGTGCGGACTAGGGGACTTAAGTGAAGTCCGCAAATGCAAACATTTGGTCGCAAATGCGGGACCACAGATGCGGTATTTGGACCGCAGATTCAGAACCCCTGGGGCAGATCATATAAATTCTTGCTTTGCGAATTTTAGCCATTCTTCATCATTTTTCATATGGGTTGGAGCTTTTGGGAGCAATTTGAAGAGGGATTCAAGGGGATTTTCGTGGAGGTAAGCTACTTGAACCTAAAACTTGATTCTATAGTAGATTTTTACTGATTAAGCATGAAATTGTGAGACTTAAGAGTGAAAAAATTGGGAAATTAGGGCTTGAAATTTGAGATTAATAATTTTGTGAATGAGGGGTCAAACGAGGTTAGTTTTTGATAAATTTGGTATGCATGGACTCGTGAGAGGATAAGGAATCCGGTGATGTGATTTTTATCGGATTTCGAGATGTGGGTCCGGGGGTCGGGTTTGGCCAATTTCGAGATTTTTGATGTAATTTGATTATTTTCGCATGGGTTTTATTCCTTTAGCGTATATTGATTTTGAATAGATTCGACGCGATTTGAGGCCGAGTCGAGCGGCAAGGGAATCGCGGAGTAGATTCTCGTTCGGATCGAGGTAAGTAATGTTTGTAAATCTTGTCCCGAGGGTATGAAACCCCGAATTTCACATTGTTTTCTATTTCTAAGTGGCGCACATGCTAGATGACGAGCGTATGGCGTGCACCGTTGGGGGATTTGTGACTTGGTCCGTTCCGTAGAAACTATTAAGTTGCGTATTTGACTGGAAACTATATGATATTTTTGTGTTTTAGTAAATATTACTATGTTTTGGGCTGAATGCCAAATTTGGACCTCGTGCCAAGCTATTTGGACCCTTAGGGACTTTTACTGCTATTTCCTCATTGTATTGATTTAAGATTTGTACTCAGTCATGCTATGTTTTACTGATTTTGAAACTCAGTCTTAATTAATCCATTTGATGCATAAAAAAAATAATATTTTGGGCTGAGCACCCATTTTTATTGATAGCCCGAGTGGCTTGAGAGTTTTTTGACTGAGTAAGGCCGAGGGCCTGTGTTGTGAGGATATCATGGGATCGGGCTACGCGCCGCAGCATGTGTTATTGTTTTATGATATATGAGAGGCTGCGGGCCTGATTGGTTATGCCACGAGATGGCTTGTTATAGCGCTTGGGCTGTAGGAGTCCCTCCGGAGTCTGTACACCCTAGTGAGCACAGGTACCTACTGAGTGCGAGTGCCGAGTGACGACTGATGGGAAGGCATGAGTGGCTGTAAGGTTTCCCGAGGGGCTGATTATGAGTGATTGAGAGGTAGCCCGAGGGGCTGATTCTGACTGATGTTACGCCCGAGGGGCGATTTATGATACATGTTTTTCCCGGGAGGCTACTTATGATTTTCATCAGTTTTACTCTAAACTTTCTTGAAATTCTGTTGAAATTATTGGAAGAATATTATCAAATGACATTTACTGAAATCGGCTTTTAAGCGTGATGATTTGACATATATGTACTATTGGGAGGAAATATTGTACTTACTGCGAATTTATGACGTGTATTTACGTGTTTCTCACTGCTCAGTCTTTATTTACATTTATTACTTACTGAGTTGACGTACTCATATTACTCCCTGCGCCTTGTGTGCAGATTTAGGTGCCAGGGTATCACAGTGAGATTTGGTCTTCCTTGTCTCAGAGTGTTTCGGAGATTCGCGAGGTAGCTGTAGGGCATGCGCAACCTTGCCTTTCTCCATCCTACTTTTTACAGCTTTTATTTTTCCAAACTTGTATCTTTAGTTTAAATGCTCATGACTAGTGACTCCGGGATCTTGGGCTGTATTTAATATTTAGTATATCCTTGCTTGTTTTGAAATGCTTAAATGGAAATTTTTATGAAATATCAGATTAGTAATGATTTGAACGAAAGGTTTCCTTATGCTATAAGTAGTGAATTTGGCTAGCTTAGTATCACGATAGGCGCCATCACGGCCAGGGTGGTTTGGGGTCGTGACAGGATCGGTATGGAGACGTCTGTACTTATCTTCGAGAAGCTACAGGGCTGTTAGAAGCACTTCCCTTCTTGATTCCTCATTGTGAGAATTGGATCCTCTGAGGCTTGTACCTTTATTTCTTTCTTATTCAATCTTATGCAACGTGAAACGCTTGTTGTAGATTGGGAATTGAGGAATTGTCATGGTACAACAGATCTGGTGCAGGATGTTTCCACCTGCATATTTGATTGGGCTGCTACCGTTGCCTTGCAGAAGGCTGCCTATTGTTTCAGCTGAACATTAGTGTTATCTAAGGTTTTGAGAATTGTCCTTGATTGTTATGACGATTCATGCGCTTTTTTTCGGACAGTGTTCTTGGAAAAGTGGATGCTTGTCTAGGCGTCGAGTTAGTGAATGACATGAAATGAGTCTTTACTCTGTGCATGATTCAGAGATTCAATATTTTATTTTCGGCGGAGGAAAGGCAATCGGACTAGGAATGTTCAAATTTGGGTTGATGGAGTGACGAGACTTGGTATTTTTTTTAGCATGGTGGAGTTTTCATCTGTGATGTGGTGCCATTGTCCTTGATGAATGTGCTAAGTTCGCCGGTGTATGGTTGTCTTCAATTCGCCTTCAGGTCAGGATATTATGAAATGGTGTCGGTGAAGTAATTGTCGGAAATTGCGGTGTGTAGTGGTTCAGAATCGAATTGGTGTTCCTAGTGTTGATGGCTCGAGAAAGATGATCTTCTAAGAGGTATAGAGTTGGTAGCGACTCATTTGTTCGGGTGTTAAAGAGATGGATTCAGAATCGGGCAAACAATGGGGCAGTAGAGGACGGGGAAAGACACGTGGGAGGTGTTTTGTGGTGGTTGAATTGCTAGAAGGTCAAGTGTGAAAAGTAGAAGTCGAAGAGTTTCTTAAAGGAGAGGGTTGAACCAAAGTAGGAGAGTGACAGAGTAGTATATGGGTTTTGTGGTAAGATGGCCACACGCCTTGAGGGAAGATTAGAGAAATTTAGGAATCTTGATGGGAAGTGACTAGGACCATGGATTTTATTGGATGCAACATGACTTCGAGTTTGGAATGCGTTGTTGGAATTTTAGCTGATGTCAAAGGGGAAGAACGAACCTCGGTGGGTCCCAGGGTTATGTAATTGTAGCTTCAAGCTAAGTGGGAGATCCCCATCGTCTATGATTGGATTGTGTAGTTGTCTACTTGTGTGGTTTTTTGTTATCAGTATATTGGTGGGTTATTACGACTAGGGAAAGAAAAAGTCAGTGGTAATTTGAGCGACGAATTTGAGGAATGTGTGCTATCTTTGGCCTTATCGGTTCATTTTCAGGTTTTGGGATGACTCAAAGTCTATGCTTTATGTGGATGTGATGTATAAGAAAAGAAATTTAGCCGGTTGCCCTCTGGGAGGGTGTTCATGTGGGAGCAGGGCCTTGAAGTTTGATTATATTCAATAAAAAGTCAACGTGGTTGACTCTCAACAATGGTCCTAGTAGGTTCAAAGTTTAAGTGCGGTGCCTAAGGATTTCGGGTTCGTGGAATAGTTAAGTATCGAGCTTTTGCAGTGGATTATGAAAAGGGCTAAGAGTGTTCTGTGTTATCATCGGTCTGTGGTGTAGAATTGGAGGAGTGGGAGAAAGATAACTTCAGATTCGTGGAGGAATTATCAGAATGGGTGTACCAGTTGAAGATCTGAATGTGCGCAAAAGGAGGGTAGGAGTTAGTTCGTGGGTTTTAGAGACAGCATGGTCTCATGAAATAAGGTCACTCAGGATGAGTGCAGATTTGGGATTTTTATGTGTTAAATGGAGCTATTATTATATCTAAGGCAAGTCCGTAGTAAATTATAAGAACTCGGGCCCGTTAGCAATGGTTGAATTGGCGTGATGGTGGCAATGATCGGTTCCTTCAGCGTGTTAAGTTATAGATGTGATTTGTGGCGGTATGTGCATGAATTGACTGCCGTAATTTATATTTATATGGAGGCATTCGAGTATTATTGCCTGTTATGCATTGATGGATCCCAGAAGAATTTTGGTGGTTTAGACCACTACTCGAGTTTTGTATTTTATGCAGTTATGGGAATTTAGTCACGTGTTGTAATGGCTCTCCTGAAGTGAGTTAAGTGAAGGGTTTCTATATGCTGGAGTGCTTATTCTATTAGTTGTTTAGGAGTTATGATGAAATTCTGGTATTCTCGCGTATTGGCATGTTAGGTGCAGTGAGCGAAATGGGAATTGGAAGTTGAGGATCAAGATTGCAGTTTGGTGTAGACAAGAATGTTACGATCTTGGGGGAGCAGGAAATGTTTTAGATGTTAGAGTAAACTAGTATTGTCTTTAGCTTCACATAAGATCAGTGTCTTGTGTAAGGGGCTTTGTGTTCTGATTTGTGAATTTTCGATTTTTTTTGTAGCATTAGAATGGCCGGTGGTATGGGTGTGCAGACTTGTTGCCTGGTGCGGAAGGTCGTGGGAGTGTATCCATGAGAAAATGGTGTAACTGTGACCTATAGTCACTTGGTTGATTGAAGATTGGAACCAAGTATGGAGATTATGGTACTATCGCTAATGTGGGAGTTTAGGCCTGGAAGGCGCTCTAGTCATTTGGTTAGCTCTAGTCATTTGGTTACGCACTGTGGATGTTTGTGCCGGATTGACAGCTGATCTTATGTGTCATGGAGAAAAGGGGTTAGTGTGGACCCTTGAAAGGTTATTAGCCTAGTGTGGTACGGTCATAATCAGCTTGGGGTCTGTGGGTGGATCTAAATGTGAATATGGGCTCTATATCAGGCCGGATATGCTCGTTTCAGCTTAGCGTTGTTTAAGGAGGAATCTTCGGGCCCTGGATGTTATTAGTGTTTTCAGTTATTCCGTGGGAATCTATATTATGCTAGGTGGATTATGAGGTGGTTTGATTATTCACCCTCATATTGAGATCGCATGTAATTTGTGATTTTGTCGGAGCAGGATGGCTCTCGAGATACAAGTCATTTATCGCACCATATTTGTGCTTGAGTTTTGTAGCATATGACTCTATCCATCTCCCCAGGATTTGTGTTATGCACTTCAAGTGCTTGTGGTCGATATTCGGGTATTTCGTAGTTATGATCAATTTAGCTCGGTAAGTATCTTCTTATAGATTATTATGTGTGGATCGGGTGGCATGCCGCCACGGGTATCATGGTTTGATCGAGTTGCACACCGCAACGGTATCATGGTTAGATCGGGTTGCACACCGCAACAATGTGATGTTGAGTACAGTATCACCTACCTACTATTGTGTGTATTGTTTATCATTTTCTGAGGAATGTTCATAATATCTTTTCGGTTACTTAAATTAGATATGTGGGTTGAGTAGTTCTTTCCAGAGTTTTTTCCCTTATGTATCACGTTTGAGTTTGTAGCTTGTTGGCACATTGTGGCATTATATGAGACTTTTGGCAATGTCTGAGGTGGCTTATTACCTGAGCAGCTTGTACTGGGTGAGACAAGATATTGGACCAGGGATCAGTGCGGTCGCATTTGTATGTATGCGGCATATATGAGAGCAAATATCGTTATTTGGTTCATAATAAGGTAATGGTTATTATCAGGAGGAGAGACTCAATGATTTGGTGACTCGGCAGTTGGTTATGAATTTCTAAACATCTCTTCCGTCGTGGAACTATTGCAAGAGTTGGAAAAAGACTTGTGTGTATCATGGGGTGTGTTATGGGAATCTGATTCGTGGGTTGTGGCTATTATTGTTAGAGGGTGTTATTATGGTCAGGTGAATTATGTAGTGCATGGTGTGGATTCAGAATAGGTATAAAATCATGTATTGGTACATCGTGTAGTGCTGGGTACGGTATTCGAATGATAGAAACAGACCTGGAAGAGGATTTTTGATGTTGGAATTTGGATCTAAGGTTTATTTACCAGATAAAAGGAAGGATATTCAGGTTTTCTCGAGCTAATGTTCTCAACTATATTGTGGTGGCACGGGTAGGTGCACGTGGTGTTAAACATTGATCTTGGTCAACTCCAGAGCAGTTCATAGCACGTTCTAGGACGAACATATATTTAAGTGGGAGAGCATTTAACGACCAGACCGGTCATTTTGATCTCTAGCGCGTCGTTCGGCATTTTGAGGCTTTAAGAAGCTTCACTTCAAGTATTATGACTTGTACGCATGGTCGAAATTGAATTTTGAGAAGTTCGAAGTTGATTTGGAAAGAGAATTCTAATTTCGGAAGCCTTAAGTTGGAAGAATTGAATAAAGTGTGTTTTGTGTAAACGACCTCGGAATTGGCATTTGAAGGTTCCAACAGGTTCAATGATTTTGTACTTGGGCGTATGTCCGAATTGGGTTTCGGATGACTAGGGAGCGTTTCGGCGCCTATTGTGGAGGTTGGCAATTTGGAAGAATTCCATAAATTTTAGTTGAGGTGTATCTCAATGTTATCGATGTCCGTTTGGGATTTCGAGTTTGGGAATAGCTCCGTATGGCGATTCTGGTATTGGGAGCATGTCCGGAATTGGATTTTGAGATCCATAGGTCATTTGGTGGAAGTTAGAAATTTGAAGGTTTTTGAGAAAGTTTGACCGGGAGTGGACATTTTTATATCGGGGTTGGAGTAGGTCCGTAATGTCGAATGTGACTTGGGTGCAAAATTTGAGGTCAATCAGACGTGCTTTGATAGGTTTCGGCATCGAATGTAGAAGTTTGAAGTTCTAAAGTTCATTAAGCTTGAATTGGGGTGCCATTCGTGGTTTCATCGTTGTTTGAAGTGATTTGAAGGCTTGACTAAGTCCGCATGGTTTTTTAGGACATGCTGGTATAATTGGTTGAGGTCGGGCCTCGGGTGGATTCCGTATAGTTAACGGATCAATTTGGAAGATGGTGGTATTGCTGAAAGGCCTGAGATCTGGTGCAATCACACCTGCGGAAAAAAGGCTCGCAGGTGCGACACCACAAAAGCATCAAAGGAAACGCAAAAGCGTAGGTTGGCCAAAAGGCTTGGGCCGCAGGAGTGGCTATTGGACTGGAGGTGCGAAAGTCCGGCTTGGTAGTGTCATTTTAAAGATGAGATTTGACAATTTTCCTCCATTTTTCTTTTGGATGGGCGATTTTTAGAGCTCTTGGAAGGGGGATTTTCGTCATCTATGTCAAGGTAAGTGGTTCCCACCTATTGCAAGTTAAATACATGGTTTGTATAAGGATTTAATCATGGAAATTAGTAGAAATTGTGGGATTTTTGGTAGAAAACCTAGAAATTATAATTTTGGATTTTGACCACGAATTGGGTATGGAATTGAGAAGAAATCATATATTTGAGTTCATGATGTTATGGGTAGTGATTATCTTCGAAAATTTCCGGAATCCGGGCACGTGGGCCCCAGGGTGAATTTTAGAAATTCTTCAAATTGAGTTGGGAATTCATTTTAATAGTTAGGATGTGAACTTTTGATCATTTATTGACCATTTTATATAACGTTTGACTAGCTTCGGGTCGTTTGGCTCCGAGTTGAGGATTGAAAGCACAAGTTCAGACTGGAAAGTGAGCTTTGAGACGAGGTAAGTCTCCTGTCTAACTCTGTGAGGGGAAAATTACCCCTTGGTGTTGTATAATGATGTATGCTACTTGTTATGGGGGACTAGTACGCGTGAGGTGACGAGAGCCTGTACGTAGATACATTCATGTTATTTTCCAGGTAGACTTAGGTTCACATCATGCTGTAGCTGTACTATTTGAGCAGCCTCTCGCCTATTAAATTTCTCTGTTTTACATTTCTACTTGATACTAGACTTGCTATCGTAGAGACTTCACGTGTTCATGATTAGTCGCCAAATAACTTTACTCTTCTTACGGTATGTTTCCGTAATATATATATACACACACACACTTCATTGAAAGATTTTTATTAAAGAAATTACAACTCACACATTTATTCGTGAGTGAGGTCAACGACCCGTCAAAGCTTCTTATTCTAATGGGATCGGGCCGTTCACCTCAGCATGATTATGTATTTCGACTCTTATGGGATAGGGTCGTTCGTCTCGACAAGATTTATGTACCACACTCTCATGGGAGCGGGCCGTTCGCCTTGGCAGTTTATCAGATGTACCTATGGTTCGTTCCATTCGATCCTTGGAAGGGAACAATTTAATTATTATGTTGGATCGGGCCGTGACATTTCCTATATCATATCCTCATGAAATCGTGCGTAATACATGGCAAGAAGCCAATGTATCTGTGAGTTTCCCGAATTTGAGTTATGGTAAGCTACTTGATGAGGTACACTATATCTATATATATATGCTCTGGTTAAGGAGGGAATTTCTAATGGAGAGCTTGCATTCCTCATGAAGAGGGGGATTTATACTTGTTTGTTTCATTTATTTGCTCTATTCCACACTTATTTACCTCTTTATTATATCTGATGTTATTGGACCACTGGTGAGTGTCAATGTTGACCCCTCGTCACTACTCCTTCGGAGTTAGGCTAGATACTTACTGGGTACACGTTGCTTACATACTCATACTACACTTACTGCACATTTCTGCAGGTACATATATGTTTACATGCCTTGCGAGAGTAAAGGCGTGTATACATGCGGGGACTTAGCTGAGCTGCATTCCATTTGTTGACATGCAGCCAACAGAGTCTCCTTCAGAGTATTTACATTTTTCCTGTCCAAATTGTATTCCGAACTTTGCTGTATTTTATTTTATATTCTTAGTTAACGGTCATGTACTTGTGACACCGGGTTTTGGGATGATTATGGGTTGTTCTGTATTGAAATTGTTAAAAGTATAATTATTTACTCTGTAAATCCCCATTCTTTACTATTTAAATTGAAGGAAAATATGATTTAAAAAATAATAAATGAGAACCAATTAAGTATTTATTTTTGGCTTGCCTGACAGCGGTGTCTGGCGCCATCCCGACCTTTAATGGATTTTGGGTCGTGACAACGTGAGTTATAAGGAGCTTTGAGGAAACCTTTCGATGAGAACGTATAACAGGGGAAAAATTCGTAAGAGGAGTACAACTATTCTGCGGCTAATCATGAAACTCGTCAAATCTCTACAATAGCAAGTCTATCACTCTACGAACATCTAGTCTCAAGTAGTAATCCAAAGTAAAAGAATTCAATAAGCAAGAGATAACTCAATGTTTACCTTGAAAATGGTATTAACAATTATATCTGATTTGTGGTTCTAAATATGTGATTTATTCCACTACTAGTTAATAATCAAGAAGTAATGAATGTAAGGAAATTGAGGTAAGCAAACCAAAGTCGTCACGAAGCCGGGACCTCGAGCACAGTAATATCGGAGACCTCGAGGGTAGCCTTTGGAAGTTAATAATGGATAATAAATGAAGAACAATAAATAGAAAGCAATAAATGAAGAACAATAAAGCTGTAGGACAAATTTGAGCACGTTAAGTGAGAAAAGTAGAGAATGTTCTATTGCAATAAGAATGTTCTTCCTTACAAAATGATAGGGACCCCTTTTATATAGGAGGGGAGAATCCCAACATAGTACATGCCTAATTATGACAAAGAAATACTATTGGTACAACTGTATAACGACTTAGTACAGACTTATACTATTTCTTGCAGACCTTATCAGTTCTAACCACGTGTCCTTGGGAATTTTCCCGCCTTTCCATGACGGTCATCGATTTTTATATTTCCTCTAGGTATGCTATGACGAGCCTTCCATATACTCTCTTGAGAGATGCACCTTGGGGTCGAACTTCGAACTATGCTTCGAGCCTCTCGAGACCGGACTTGGAATGCCATAGATGCCTTTTGGACTTCCCCGATTTTGGCCGTATACAAATAGTCCTCACGTTTCTTAGAGTGAAATGATAAGAAACGATTTTGAATTCATGGCTCTTCGATATTCCCCTCGTGACGTAATCCACGTGAGGTCAGCAATTGATGTGACAGAAAGGTTATACAGAGGTCATGTCAACACGGTTCTCGAAAAGCCCACGAACCGCTAATGGCCGCCCTTTTAACTCCTCCAATACGCTTAGAGGACCCCTATAAATGTTCCAATACTTCACCTTTCATACTTTTACCCTTTACAACATTTTCAAATCCTTATTAACAGTTTTCTGCTTTCATCCCTTTTCTGTACTCATTTCTTCGTTGATTTCTTCTACTTATTCTGCAACTTCACCATAGTCATGGCCAAAACTTCTAAGACAGTCCCTCAAAAAGAGAAAGCCCCTTCTTCTTCACGCTCGTCTAAGATCAAAACATCAGTACCCCCTCGTGTTGAGGAGTGCATCCCCGGGCCCTGTGAAATGTCACCTGATTTTAAGGTCGATAAGACTTTTTCATTAGCGGGCCGATGCGAGCACATGTCTCGATATGTCAGTATGGTAACTGATATCGAAAAGGTGAAGGTCGATTTCCATTGGGGGAAAGGCGGTGCAAGTGGACATCCCTTCATCTGAAAAAGATATAACTACCTATAAAGCTGGCTTTCTCATCGTATACACATATCCCTTCACCTTAGGTCCTATGGATACTTCTTTGCCACCAATAGATCCAGTGATCCTCGAATTTTCCCGAAAATATCGCGTGATGCTCGGCCAGATCTATCCTTCTTTTTAGCGAATTGTCTATCTAATCAGATAATTTCGAACATGGTCTAGGGGATGCCTTTCACCCTCGACCACCTGACTAGACTGTGTAGCCCTCATCTATATCGAGGTGGACTAATTAAACTGCAGCGTCGATCCTCGAAGAAGTTCTTTGCGAGAATCGCAAAGACAAGGACCGAGGATGGATGAGCCACTTCGTTCAAGTCAGAACCTCGGACCGATCCCTGCCGAGAAGATGCCGTTCCACGAGGAATGAAATATGAGTCGTGAATGTCGATTTATCTAATATGCTTCGTTAATTGGATGTTTTCTTTTCCCTTTTGAACTTGCTCTCTTCTGATGACGCAGCCGTTGAGTGGTACCCTGGTGCGGTCAAAGACCTCCCGAGGTGGGTACGACAATTAGATTCCATCTCCCCATATGCTAAGCGCGTTTGGCAGGACTTGGCCAATACCCGATGGGAGGAAAAAAATCATGGTAAGTTTCTATCACTGTCGTATCTGAACTCCTTAGTAAGAGATTTCTTGGTGGTATACTCGATCCTTTGTGCATATGCAGGCCTTGGTGAAGCCGTTTTGATGAGGCCGCCTCCACCTGGAGAAGTGGAGACCTAAAAACCCGCCAAAGATAAGAAGAGAAAGAAGGAGACAGCGACGGAGTCTCCGAAACCAAAGAGAGTCAAAGCTCAAAAGCCTAGGGCTGATATGACGGCCTAACTTAGACAGCTGCTGAGAGTCTACGTGCTAAAGAAGAAGATGATGACAATTTCCCACTGGTACTTAGGGGAAAGCGAAGCGTCGATGCTTAGAAGGCTGCCGAGCTGGAGACTGCTGAGCCAGGGGTTGCCGATGCGGTCCCACCTCGAGTTGAGGAAACATTCGAGGAGGGTTTAAATGAGGTCCCTGAGCTGATCATCGGCCAGGATACATCTTGTGTCGATGAGCACTTGGTAGGCGAATTCGGGGACCCAGCTATGAAACTCTTCTAGGGCGAGAGAAGGCCCCGATTGGGGTTGTTAACATAGGTGATCCTCCGCCAGGCCCGTCGTTTTCTTCAGGACAAACACGGGATGCCCAAAATAGGGAAACTCCCAACGTGGGGGCATCCCAGGGAGAGAATGATATATTTGAAGATTATTTTTCCGGTGTTGAGGAGGAGCATGATCTTGATGCCCCACTTATTCTCGAGGCTGAGAAACTCCAGAAATAGGTAATAATACTTGTGCTTTTGAGTTTTGATTCTTGTTTTTCTAACTACTTTCCTTTGTGTTATAGGTCGTGATGCTCTACGACCGGGACTTATCCAAGTTACGAGCCGAACTGACTCATTGTCAGGAGGAGTTTTGGAAGCTCGTGTCGGAGTCGAATGAGATCAAAACTCGATATGCCCGGAGGGAAGAGGAACTGAATAACCTTAGAGCAGGCTCGGAGAAAGCGCTCCGAGAGCGAGCCAACTTCATCGAACATGTAGCTTAGCCTTCGAGGGTTTGCTTTCCGTTTTCATAACTCAGCGTTCAACAATTTGACTTGGTTCTTTCAGATCAAGCAGAAGGATGACCTAGCAGGGAAACTTCAGGAAGAGATCCTTGACCTGAACCGGAGCATGGACAACATGTCCTCTAAGAAGGACACTCTTCGAGAGAAGCTGACCTTGGCCCAACATCTTCTTCAGGCTGCAAAAGAGAAGGGCCACAAATATAAAGCGCTTCACGCTAAATCGATCGTCGCACTATCCACAGCCAATTCTGAGGCCGACGCACTCATATCCTCGTGCCGAGAAGATGCTGCTGCCGCAAATGCTCGAGCCAATTAGATATCTGAAGAATCCGAGCTCAAGCTGACCCGTGCCCTCGAGCATGCTCGATTAGATATTTGAAGGAAGGCTTTCGAGGAAGTTCATTCCAATGGTTTTGATCTCTCTACCGAGATCGAGGAAGCGAAGGCCTTAGAAAAAGAGTCGGCAGCACTGATCACTTCCGACGAGGGCTCTACTAGCAGCTAGAAGAGCAATGAAGATAAAGACTAGGCCCTTTTTCGTTCTTTTTATTTCTTCTTCTTTTGGGTAAGGGCTCCGCGTGAGAGCTTTGTAAATGCACTCGTGTAAATACACCTTTTGGAATACAAAGAATCTTCTTATTTTGCTTTTACTTCGTATTGATGCCTTCGATGTTCCACCTTATGTGTTTATTCAAAGGTCAGGTTCGAACTTAATTTCAAATTCTTCGAGCTTGGACTTGGCGTAACAGAGACCCTTAAAATTGGTCTTCTCTGATTTTAAAATCACATACATTTATGAGAAAGGATTGATAAGAAAACAATTTGACTTCTCGACCCCTCGAGGCGCCGTGTGGTGTCGTCATTATTATGGCGTGACCGCGAAGTGACCGAAGTGGCCCGCCGGTTCATTTCCCCAAAAGTCATAATTGCTTCGTCACAACTGGTTGGCTATCAACATTAATGAATAGTCACCGCTTTTCTCTTATATATACTTGCTTTTCCTCTCATTAAGAACTTTACCGCTTTGTGCAAACATCTTCCTCTGTAGAATCCTTTCCTCCACCATTTCCGCCGTATCAGTTTAAAGCTTTCGCGGGCGTTTTCATCTACCCTTTCTTGTTTTGAAGAGATCATGGCTACCATATCTAGATCCGTTTATCTAAAAGAGGGAAGCCCCACCTCTGCTTCCCGCCCGGACGGTGGTACACCGCCGGAGCTTAGCGAACTAATCTTGAACTGCTTCGCCTTGAAAAGGGATTTCACACTAGAGAAACCCCCCAATGTCACTGGCCATCAAGAAAACGCATCGAGGTACATAAGGTCAATCGAGGAGAGATACCTCGAAGATGTGAGGAGAGATTGTGGATGGGGAGAAAAAGTAGTACTGCAGATACCCTCCCGAGAAGAGGATATTATGGACCATGTAGAGGGGTTTCTGAACGTGTATACGTACCCTTTTACGTTGGGTCTCCTCGACCAACTTGTGCTCGAGTTATGTCAAAAGTATCGAGTTACTTTGGCTCAGGTCCATCCGTCTTTCTGGAAGATCGTGCTGATGATGAGATTTTTTGCTGAAAAGGACGAGCTTGAGTTTACTCTTAGCCACCTTATTAGGTTGTATCGCCTTTCTATTTCCGAGGTCTAATTAAACTGCGACGCCAATCCACCAAGCCCTTCTTTGCCAGCAACGACGAGGACAAGGATCAAGGATGGATGAGTTGGTTTATTGGAGTGAGGACCGTTGACATCATTCCTGCAGTGTTCCTACCGTTCCTCGAGGAATGGAATTTCAAACGTAAGTAATATGCTATACTTTATTACTTTTTTTCTCAATTTTTCCAGACTTCATAAGAACGCTCCTTTTCCCCTTCCACAGCAGTCCCGTGGATGCCAGATGCGGCCCTCGATCTCGTGGACTGGGTTCGCAAATTGGAAGCTTCTTCGACCTACGACAAATGCAAGTGGCGGGATTTGTCGAAGGGAAAATGGGAGGCAAAACACCATGGTATGTGCTATGTAGTTCCTCCCTTAAGGAATACCTAATTTTTTGCGGCATGCATCGGTGAGTTCTCTGAGATGAGACCATTCCTTCTCGGGGAGAAGGAAGGTCCTTTGGCTTCAGAGCCAAATATGGACAACAGAAAGGATAGGATTCTCGAGGGACGAGGATATTCACAGCAAAGCAGGACCCGCCCGGAGGCACAAAGAGGATGCAGCCATCGACGAAGCCCGGAGGCCGTTAAGCCCGCTGGACTCGAGGACCCTAGCCTCGAGGGAGAGGATCCAAAGGATAAGAGGAGCGAAGGTCCTTCATTACCTAATTTGTAGGTGGTTGTGAGATGTCGAAAAGTACTCCGAAGGGGATGGGCTCCGTCGCACCTTTGCCTGATCAAAGTGACTCGGGTGGTTTTCCTGAGGCCAAGACAGCAAGTCCTTCACCATTATTCTCATCTTCCTCCGAAGATACCACGAGGGACGCTTGGAGCCAGAGGTCACTCAAATTAGGCGGAGTCCCGAGTGAACATGACCCCTTCCAAGGTTGCTCTACCGGGGCCGATGAGACCGAACCAATAGATGTAAACTCGACCTTTAAGGAGGCTCAGCGACTCTGTTCTGTGGTGAGTTTTGTGATGGCATTACAACTTTTATTTTATTTTAGTAACTGGGCCTTCTTTTTCATAGGTCTTGGACAAACTTAAGACTGAGCTGCTTTGTTGTGAGGACAAGTTGTGTAGGTCCTCGAACAGGGAGATATCCCCCAGACTTCTTTGTAATAAGAAGGAAAATGAATTAGTACACCTTCGATCGGAACTGACCTGAGCTCGCGAGTATGAAGACGGGCTATAGAAGCGGGTAACGTTAGTTCTGAATGAATATGGATTCCCCCTCCCATCTTTGGAGGTTAACACTTCGATGTCTCAGTTGCAGCGATAGATCGAGATGCTGGAACGCCTTCGGGGCGAAATAAACCAGGTCAATTCTGAGTGCAACGAATTAAAGTCACATATGGATGTCCTTATTGCGGCCAGAAAGAATGCTTTGGCTAAAGTCTCTGCCCTCGAAATTCAACTCCATAATGCTCGAGAGAGCAACTCAATTTAGGCGAGCAGGATAGCTAATCTCGAAACCAATCTCTTGAAGATGAAGGCCAAAATTGTGGAGGCTGGAGCCGAAGCCGAAGCCGAAGCCGAAGCCGAAGCCGAAGCCGAAGCCGAAGAGGTCCGAGTAAAGGCTGATAAGAAGGTGGACATCTATCTAAAAGATGCTACTGATGCTCAGAAGGAGTTGAGGGGGGATTTTGATCGAGAGAGAAGAAATAATGAATATGCCTGATGGAGATCCCAGAGGGAAACCCTCGAGGAGATTCATGCTAAGGGCTTCGATCTCTCGGAGGAGATAGAATATGCCAAGGCGGATGTGTTTGATGCCAAGTTCCTCGTTTCTTCCGATGATGAAGCCGATGCTGAAGACAATGTGGAAGAGGCCGGTGAGGGATCTGGTCCCGAGGGAGCTGGTGAAGACATAGTCCCCGAGGAGGAAAAGACTAAGTCCCCGAAGATAGACTAGGTCTTTTCTTCTTGATTTTTGTAAAGGGCTCCCTGTGGAGGTGTTGTAAATGTATATTTGTGACACCATTATATAAAAAACCCTTTGGTTTTACCTCTGTATAAATTTCCAACTTGCCTGTGTCTTTGTTTTGTCTTGAATTTTGATGCTTGTCGATAATCAGTCCGATATGTTGGGCTTAAAATAAAAACCCTTAGGTTTTTGTGCTTCATGAGAAATCGTTAATAGTTGACCGTTTAGGGTTCGACCCTCGAGTTAAGTTTTGACTCAGGACTATCGACCTTTAGATTTTAAAACATTGGCCCTTAGGCTATTTTCAATTTGGCCGTTGTGCTCCTTAGATCGGCCCTTAGGCTTTTTAGGTTGGCCCTTAGGCTCTTTAGGTTGGACCTTAGGCTCTTTAGGTTGGTCTTTAGGCTTTTTAGGTTGTCCCTTAGGCTCCTTAAGTTGGCCCTTAGGCTCTTTAAGTTGGCCCTTAAGCTCTTTAGTTGGCCCTTAAGCTCTTTAGTTGGCCCTTAGGCTCTTTAATTTGGCCCTTAAGCTCTTTAGTTGGCCCTTAGAATCTTTTGTTTGGGTCGATTTGACCTCTAATATGGCTATAGTTTTCCCCCATTCTGGCTAAAGTCTTTTAAAGTTTTGGTTATGCCTTGGCATATTTTGTGTTCGTCCGACTCTTCGACGACTCGAATAAGAAACTCGATTATAAGCCGATATGAGACGATAATTGAGTACCTCGTGAGGTTCTCTCGAAGGCTTATTTTTCGAAGCATTTTTATAGAAGGCTGATTTTTTCGAAGCCTTTTTATAGAAGGCTGATTTTTTCGAAGCCATTTTATTGTTCGGTGCTGATATTATCGAAGCTCCTTTTCTTATGCCGAGGGTAGCCTCACTAACTGGTTTTTTCGAAGTGTTTGAAGGCCTTTAAATATTATGGCGGAAGTCGGACGTCTCCGAGCCGCATTATTTTGGCCGTAGCCTTTTAATATGACCGTAGTATTTATGTTTGGCCATATCCTTTAGTCCCCGGATGAGATGACCTCGGCCTCTATATAGAGGGCATGCCTTTTTAGGGGTCTTACATGTTTGAATATATAGCCTTGGTCTTAATATTGGGGTTATGCCCTTTTAAGGTCTTATAAATTTGAGTATGCCTCGCTGAGGTCTTATAGATTCGATGTTGCCTAATTGAGGTCTTACGAGTTCGAGTTTTGATGACTCGATAAGCTGATTGTTGATGACAGTCCCCGAGTGTTCGGGCGTGTTTGGCCCTCGAGCCGATGGATGGGAAAATAGTAGATTTATTTGAGGCACAAAGTGTTTTGATAAATAATACATGTTTTATCCCTCGGGGGCTTGATTGTTATACATGGACACGGTTCATTTGACCGTTTGGCCCAATACAACATTCTCCTATCGAGGCCCTCTTAGGCATATTTTGATTTCTTCAAAAGAGTAACCCCCGAGGGTGATGCCCCCCCAGTATTCGAGGTTGATTGAAAAGAAGCCTTGAATACTTGTTGAGTTTTCTTTAGGTAGCATACTGGTGTTGCCTCGTTAATAACCTTGCCGGTAAAACCTGTTTGGGATAAAACCCGATCTAAGGGAAAAAGAGTGCAACGCATGCTTTAAAACCCAAGGTCTTCGAGCTGGAGGTGCTTCGATTCGTCTCAATAGAACACCTGCAACAAGTTAGTATAAAATATAAATGAAAAAGGAGAAGATTATACCTCAGTAATAATAGCGCTTTGAGCATCGATATGTTCCAATTGCTTTGTAGTTGCTCGTCTTCCATGGTGCTAAGTTTGTAGGACCTTTTGCCTACTACTCCGAGGACACGATACGATCCTTCCCAACTAGGATCTAGCTTGCCTTCATTCGAGTTTCGGGTGTTGGGGGTGAACTTTCTTGGAAATAAGTCCCCGACTCCGAAGTAGCAAAGTTTTGTTCTTTTGTTGTAGTACCTTTCGATCTTTCGCCTTTGAGCGTCCATTCGAACTAGTGCGGCCTCACGCTTTCCATCTAGTACCTCGAGGGCAGCGTTCATGGCCTCGATGTTTGAGCCCTCGGTGGCCTTGATTTTCTCCGGGTTGAACTTGATTCCCCTGTTTGATGCCATGAGGCCCAAAAATTTTCCCGAACCGACTACGAAGGCACATTCCTCGGGTTTGAGCTTCATGTTATACCTTCTGAACCTGCAAATAAGTCAAATAGTCCTCCGCGCGCAGGGACTTAACTAGCATGTCATCAATGTAAACTTCCATAAACTTGCCTATTTGATGTTCGAACATCTTATTAACTAGGCGTTGATATATGGCTCCCACATTTTCTAACCCGAAGGGCATTGCATTACAACAATATGTACCATACTTCATGACGAACGAAGTCTTTTCCAGGTACTCCGGGTTTATTTGAATTTGATTTTACCTGGAGTAAGCATCAAGAAAAGTAAGGATCTCATTGGTCGGACCTGACATCGATCAAGCGATCGATGTTGGGCAATGGGAATGAGTTTTGAGAAATTTTGTTACCTTGATTTTGATGAATGCATGCTTTACCTCGGACTGAGGCCTGTTCAAGCTCTTCTACCATTGACTTCGACGTCCTTGGTCAACTGTTCCCCGATCACCTGTCCCTCGGGTTCAATCGAGGGTGTAGACTGTGATTGTAATTTGGCTACCTGCTTGTCTTTCGGCATCTCCGAGGAGGAAGGCGCCGATGCTGGTGCCATATCATGCACCACGAACATCTCCTTTGTTGCATGCTGCTCTCCATACACCGTCTTTACACCATTCTTTGTTGGAAACTTCATCATTGAAGAAGAGTCGATGGCACCGCCCTCATACTATGAACCACGACCTTCTAAGCAAGGTGTTGTATCTCATGTCACCTTCGATGATGTGAAACTTGGTATCTTGAACTGTACCATCCACGTTGACTGGGAGGATCATTTCCCCGTTCGTTGTCTCACTCGCCTTGTTGAATCCATTCAAAACTCAAGAGACGGGGATGATTTGGTCGAGCAGCCCGAGTTCCTCCACGACCCTTGACCTGATTATATTGGCCGAACTACCTGGATCCACGAGCACATGTTTAACTTGAACTTTATGTAAAAGGAAAGAAATGACTAGTGCATCATTATGAGGCTGAGATAAGGCCTCGATGTCTTCTTTGCTGAATGTGATGGCATCCTCGGGTACGTAACTCCGAATCCTCTTTACCTTTGTGATGGAAAGTTTTGTTTGTTTTAACACATGTCCATGTGGGACGTTGACTCCTCCAACGATCATATGAATGATATGCTGCGGTTCCTCCTGTTCATTTTTCTTGTTTTCATCCCTCTCTCGAAAGTGATTCTTAGCTCGGTCCCTGAGGAACTCTCGAAGGTGCTCTTCGCTGATCAGTCGGGCTACCTCCTCCCGAAGCTGTCTACAATCTTCGGTCCTATAACCGTGAGTGCTTTTGTATTTGCACATTAAGTTGGGGTTCCTTTGGGAAGGATCTGACTGTATTGGCTTCGGCCACCCGGTGTCTCTGATCTTACCTATTGCCGATACAATGTCTGATGTATCAATGTTGAAGTTATACTCTGACAATCAGGGTGGCTCCGTCGGCCCCGTGTGCCCGTCGAATCCAGCTTTGCTCGCGAGTCCCCAAAAACTTTGGCCTCGATCCACCCTTCGATCAATTCGAGGTATATTATGCCTCAGAGCGTTTCTTTGGTCTTCGATATATGGTTGGTATCTTTCCTTGGTCGGTTTCGACTCCCTTTCTGCATTCCTTGACTCTTTTGCTAAGAGACTTCTTAGATATACTGAGCCTGAGGGGGCTCCCAATTGGTCGTCCTCGACCCTGATCTTCAATTGATACCTGTTATACATATCCGCCCAAGTCACGGCGGGATACTCGATCAAATTTTCCTTCAGCTGCTTCAAAGCTATCGAGCTTTGTTCATTCAAACCCTGAGTGAAGGCTTGCACCGCCCAGTCATCGGAGACTGGCAGTAATTCCATTCACTCCATCTGAAAGCGGGATATGAACTCCTTAGCATCTCGTTCTCTCTTTGTTTAATTTTGAAGACATTAGACTTCCTTGTAGCGACCTTAATGGCAGCAGCATGTGCCCTCACAAAAGAGTCTGCCAACCTTGAAAATGAATCTACTGAGCTCGGGGGGAGGTTATGATACCATATCATGGCCCCCTTGGACAATGTTTCTCCAAACTTCTTCAACAAGATGGACTCGATCTCGTCGTCTTTTAAGTCATTCCCTTTTATACCACAAGTATAGGTGGTAATATGCTCATTAGGATCTGTGGTCCCATTGTACTTTGGGATATCGGGCATCTTGAAATTCTTCGGAATGGGATTCGGAGCCACACTCGACATAAATAATTTCTACACGAACTTCTTCGAATATACCCCCTTCAAAATCAGAGGTGCGCCCGGGATCTGATCGACCCTCAAGTTATAGGTTTATACTTTTTTGTCGTTGGAGTCTATCTTCTTTTATCCTGATTCAATCCTTTTGGTGAGGTCCTCGAGCATTCTCATAATAGTTGGGTCTATTCCTGACCCATTATTTCTCGATCTTACTGGTGTTGACTAAACTCGGTGATATGCTTACGGTCCTGTTGTACTCGAAGTCTTTTGTTGACTCTGTAGCTGAGCAATAGCAACTTTTTTTGCTTGCAACATCTCGAAAATGATTTGCAGGCTGACTTCATTTCGAGCATGTGTTGTTTGTGCGTCAGGTTGGACTTCTCCTTACACGCTTCCCCCGAAATCCGTATCCAAATCGGTGCTTATAGCAATATGCGAGCCAACATCAACTGGGTTGGGAATAGGTGCAACTCCGGGGTTGAGCAGTGGCACACTGGCTGCTGAAGCTGCTGCATTATTTTCCTCGTGGAAACCGAGGCCATTATTGTTATGCACTAGTGCATTAGCTGAGTTTGACATGTTTTAGCCTGAAATCAAAAAATCTTTGACAAGAAGAAGTGTGAAGAATAACGAGTGTTATGAGAAAACTAGAACTAAAACAATCACAATTATCTGTAGCCCCACGGTAGGCACCAAACTGTTTACCTTGAAAATGGTATTAACAATTATATCTGATTTGTGGTTCTAAAAATATGTGATTTATTCCAATACTAGTTAATAATCAAGAAGTAATGAATGTAAGTAAGGAAAATGAGGTAAGCAAACCAAAGTCGTCACGAAGCCGAAGACCTCAAGCTCAGTAATATCGGAGACCTTGAGGGTAGCCTTTGGCAGTTAATAATGGATAATAAATGAAGAACAATAAATGGAGATCAATAAATAAAGAACAATAATGCTGTAGGACAAATTTGAGCACGTAAGAATGAACGTTAAGCGAGAAAAGCAAAGAATGTTCTATTGCAGTAAGAATGTTCTTCCTTACAAAATGATATGGATCCCCTTTATATAGGAGGGGAGAATCCCAACATAGTACATACCTAATTATGACAAAGAAATACTATTGGTACAGTTGTATAATGACTTAGTACGGGCTTGTACTATTTCTTGCAGACTTTATCAGTTCTAACCACGTGTACTTGGGAATTTTCCCGCCTTTCCATGACGGTCATCGATTTTTATACTGCCTTGAGGTCTGCTGTGACGACCTTTCGATATACTCTCTCTAGGGATACACCTTGGGGTCGAACTTCGGACTCTGCTTCGAGCCTCTCGAGACCGGACTTGGGATGCCATAGAGGCCTTAAAATCGGACTTCCCCGATTTTGGCCATATACACTCAAATAATACAGTTATAGCACGGCGTGAACCTGAGTCTACCCGGACAATAACATGAATGTAGCTACATACGTACTCTCATCACCTCGTGCGTACGTAGCCCTCACAACAAGTAGCACATATCAATTGCAACACCTAGGGGGTAGTTTCCCCCTCACAGAGTTAGACAAGAGAATTACCTCGCTCCAGAGTTCCATAATCCGGCTCCAACACTACTCTAACACCCCAAATCGATGTCGTCGCTCCAAAACTAGTCAATCAATGTGCAAATCCATAAATATATACTCTGATATTCAAAATAAATTAATTTACAACAATTTCCCACTCTGCTCGAAAAGTTGATAAAGTCACCCTCGGGCCCACGTGCCCGTATTCCATATTTTTTTGAAAATATAATTCACCCATAACACCCGAACTCAAATATATGATTTGTTCTTAATTCTATGTCAAATTTCGGGGTCAAAATCAAAAAATACTAATTTCTAGGTTTTTCTTCAAAATCCTACATTTCTACAAAATTTCATGCTTTACTCCATATGTAACTCATGTAATTAACTTGAAATGTGTGGGAATTACTTACCTTGCCAAAGATGACAAAAGTCTAGCCTCCAAGAGCTCCAAAAATTTCCCAACCAAATGAAAAATGTGTGAGAAATGGGCTAAGTCCTGAAATGAAGTTTAAATAACAGCTCCAGATGTCCCATTTGCGACCCTTGCAAATGCGGAGATTTTTTCGCAATTGCTAACCGAAGAAAAATTTGCAGACTTCGCAGATGCGAAGAAATGTTTGTAATTTTGAATTCGCAAATGCGAAAAAATGTTCACAATTGCGAACCAAGGAAAAATTGGCAGACTTCGCAAATGCAAAGGAGTGTTCGCAATTGCGAATTCGCAAATGCGAAGAGATGTTCTCTGTTGCGATACCTGAGCACCAATAAAACCAGCACTCAAAATTTGTTCAAAACCCTTCTGGAACATATCTGAAACTCATCTGAACCATCGGGGCTCCAAACCGAACATCAACACAAGTCTAAAAGCATCATACGAACTCGCTGCGCGGTCGTAATGCCAAAATAACATCTAGAATCACGAATCACATGCCAAAAAACATGAATTCAATCAAGAAACTCAAGAAAACTCAAGAACTTCTAGAAACACTTCCGCGCGTCCGTTTCCTATCAAATCAACTGGGAATGACGCCAAATTTTGCATACAAGTCATAAATGACATTACAGACCTATTCCAACTTCAAATCGAGATCCAACCCCAATATCAAAAAGTCTACTCCCGGTCAAACTTTCCAAAATCTTCTAACTTCCCAACTTTGGCCATTAACGCTGAAGTGACCTACGGCCTTCCAAATCAACGTCCGGACGCGCTCCTAAGACATAATTTACCCTTTGGATTTATTCGAAGGCTTGGAATCCCAAACGAACATCGATATCATCAAAATCCAATTCAACCCAAACTTATGAAATTCATCCAAAATGCAAACTTTCCATAATAGGCGCCAAAATACTCCCGACCGACCTAATACTCAATCCGAATCTACGCCCAAGTCCGAAATCATCATATGAACCTGTTGGAACCTTCAAATCCCGATTCCGAGGTCGTCTGCCTAAAAGTCAAACCTTGGTCATCGCTTCCAACATAAAGCTTCCAAAATTAGAATTTTCTTTCCAAATCAACTCCGAACTTCCCGAAATTTAATTCCTACCACACGTACAAGTCATAATAAATGAAGTGAAGCTACTAAAGGCCTAAAACTGCGGAACAACGCGTTAGAGCTCAAACTGATAGGTCAGGTCGTTATATTTTCTCCCACTTAAACTTACGTTCCTCCTCGAATGTGTTATGAATTGCTCCGGAGAAGTCCAAAATCACTGTTTAATACCTCGTGCACCTACTCGTGCCACCTTAACCTAGTTGAGAACATTATCTCGAGTCAGACTGAAGATCCTTCTTGCTACCTTAGCTATCAAGATACCTAAATGAACACCGGAATTCTCCACGATACCAAATTCTCACACATGAACACCGTATCAATCACCAGACACTGAACCCACCGTGACCATGCTCCTCCCATAAAATCACACCATGCACCACATAGCTCATTTTCCCAAGGTAACCTTCCCCAAGCATAACAACTGAGATTTCCACTGACCCAAAGCCCGTAGTGTACCTCATAACATATATAAGCCCTGTTCCAACTCCCGCAATACTGCCACGACGGAAGAGATGTGTAGAAACTCGTAACCATCTGCCATATCACAAATTATGAAGTCTCTCCTCCTGAAAAGAACCATTACCTCATTATAACAATGTTTTGCTCTTTAAATATGCCTTATATAAATCTGATCGCACTGATACTAGATCCAATAATCTCGTTGCACCTCGTACAAGATGATCCAACAATAAGCCACCGCAACATTATCTAAGATTTCATATGACGTCATCGATGCGCAAATAAGCTACAACTTGAATATGATTCATAAGTAAGAACTAACGCTAGAAAAGAACTATCCAGCCCGCGTAACGAATAAAACGGCCATCAAATACTATGAGCCTTTCTCAGAGGTAAGAAACAAGACACACAAAAATAACGATAAGGAACCGTGATTAACATCTCATTATTGCGGCGTGCAACCCGATCTACACATGATACTGTTGCAGCGTGCAACCCGATGCAACCATGATAACGTTGCGATGTGAAACCAGATCCAAATAGCATACCCGTGGCGTCGTGCCACCCGATCCGAACATAAAAATAAATGAGGAAATACCCATCAAGACATAATTCCCATACCTACGAAATTCCCGAATATCGGCCACAAGAATGCGAAGTGCATAATACAAATTTAGGGGAGACATATAGCGTTGTATGCTACAGAATCCAAGCACAAATAAGGTGCAATAAATGACCTGCATCTTGAGAGTCATCCTGCTCTCACAACACCACAAACTACAAGGGATCTCAATATGTGTGCGAATAATCAAACTGTCTCACAACCCACATGGCACAATAGAGATTACACGAAATAGCTAATGACGAAAATAAAATCGAAGGCCCGAAGACTCCTTCGTAAGAAACGCTATGCTGAACGGAACACATCCAACATGATATAGAGCACACATTCATATTTAGATCCATCCACAGACCTCAAGATGATTCTGATCGTACCATACTGTGCTAATAACCTTTCAAGGATCCACAATAACCTTTTCCTATGACA
Source organism: Nicotiana paniculata (assembly GCA_005239505.1). NCBI lineage: Eukaryota > Viridiplantae > Streptophyta > Magnoliopsida > Solanales > Solanaceae > Nicotiana > Nicotiana paniculata. The sequence continues at coordinate 85,692 of MDKI01202377.1, read as the reverse complement.
TACAAGAACATACGTCAAATCCGGAACAAACTTCCATAGTCCACGACCAAATGGATAAAGCACCCTTCTGGCATAAATTCCCACATTAGCGGCAGTGCCATAATTTCCATACTTGGTCTCCATCCTTAACAATCAAGTGACTAACATGTCACACTTATACATATTTCCTTGTGGGATACACTCCCACGACCTTTCGCACCAAGCAGAAAAGTTTGCACCTCTACGCCACCAACCGTACTAACTTGGTAAGGCCAACCAAGGGTCTGCAAAATCAATACACAAAGCCTCTTAAACAGAGCACCATTCCCAAGTGACACTAAAGAAAATGCCAGCTAACTTTAAACATCTGAATTCTTTCCTGGTCATCCGAGCTCGTGACATTCTTGTCAACACCGAACCACAACTTTGATCCTCAACTTTCAATTCCCATGCCGCTCATTGCACCTAACATGCTAATACGCGAGAGTATAAGAATTGCATCATAACTCCTGAACCACTAATATAATAAACACTCCATCATATAGAAACCTTTCACTTAACTCATTTCAGGAGAACCATTGCAATACACAACTGAACTCCCAGCTACCGAAGATACAAACCTAAAGTCGTGATCTAAACCGCCATAACTCTTCCGCAATCTATTTACTCCATACACCTATTAGAATCAAATAACTCCCAAATCAATCAATTTATGATGCCTGTAAAGCTTCACACGCACCGCCACGAATCACCTTCATAACTCAACACACTGAAGGAACTGATCATCGCTACCATCATGCCGATTCAACCATTGTTAACTAAACCAACTTCTTTTAATTTTCCTTGGACTAGCCTTAGAAATAATAATAGCTCTATTCCAAATATAACGAACTCAATCCACATTCATCCGGAGTGACCAAATTCATGAGACCCCGTTTTCACAAACCTCGAACCATCTCATACTCTCCTTTGTATGCACATTCACATCTCCAACTGGTACACCCATTATGCAAGACAATCCGTGAATTCGAAGTTGCTTCTTCGTTCCTAAGGGGATGGGTTTCCCTATTACAAGGTTAGAAAAGAGACTTACCTCGTCTCGAGTTCACTTCCAATCCACAACTATGCTTTAAACCCTTAACTCGGTACTAAACGACTTGAAACTAGTAAAATATTATATGAAATAATCAATACATGCTCACAAGTTAATAATTTAACCATTAGAGTAATTACCCAATCCCAAATGGAAGATTCCTATAATTCACCCCCCGGGCCCACGTGGCCGAATTTCAGAAATTTTTGAAGATAAATGATATCCATAGCCTCACGAACTCAAATATATAATTTTCACCCCATTCCGTAATTATTTTCTTGGTTGAATCCCATTTTTATTAAAAACCTAGGTTTTTCATCTAAACCCATGATTTTGACCATTTTACATGTTAAAATCTATCCATAATCTATGTATTAAACTCATATGTATAGAAATCACTTACCTCAATGTGCTAGGTGAAAACTCCATTCCAAGAGCTCCAAAATAGCCCAATAGATGAGTGAAAATGAGCCAAAATAGCTTAAGTCCCGCATTAAATGGACCATTCTGCCTTAAGTGATTTCGCATCTGTATAAGGTTGGCCGCTTCTACGGCTCCGCATTTGCGGAAAAATATCGCAAATGAGGCCCTTGCCCAGTTGGCGTAGAACCGCTTATGCAGACGACTAGCCCGCTTCAGCGGGTCCGCTCCTATGTCGCTCGTGGCGCACCTACAGCTTTGGCCGCTTCTACGGTCCTTCTACCGCACTTGTGCATTCACAGGTGCACCACACTCGCCCGCATCTGTGGTTCCTGAGCTGCTCCCCCTTGGCCGCTTCTACGGCTACTCGCTCGCTTATACGAGCTCGTACCTGCGGCTAGCCCTCCGCAGGTGTGCTTACACCAGAAGCCTGGTGCTTCAGCTGCTATTCCTAAGTCAAAACTTGGTCCGTGCTTAGTCCAATTATGTCACGAACTAATCCTCCTTCCGTGACAGGTCATGACGACACCTAGTATCTACGACTATGTAAGCCTAACATTTGCGGAAACAACGAAATTGAAAGCATAAATCATAACAACTAACAACAACATGTAATTTAATAATTGATAGCAATTCCTCTCAGCATATACGATAACCAACTCTCGAAATATACACAGAATGTCCCCAAGACCCAGAACATCATAAGTCACAAGCTTCTAAGAATTTGACTAATTGTTCTATACATCAGTATCTAAAAGAAGTAAAGGAAGAACTACACAAAACAGATTGAGGGGGATTCTGAGGTCTACGGACATGGGCAGATGAACCTTGAAGTCTCCGGAACAGCAGCAAATGCGCAACTAATAGCGAGGCTGGTAGGAGGTACCTAGATCTGCACACGAAAACATGTGCAGAAGAGTAGCATGAGTATACCACAATGGTACCCAATAAGTACCAAGCCTAACCTTGGTCGAGTAGTGACGAGGTCAGGTCAGGCTGTCACGACCCGTTTTGCCCTCTGAAAGGTATCGTGACGGCACCTAGTCTCTACAACTAGGTAAGCCTAAAATTTGCGGAGAATAATAGAATCAATAAAATAAAGACAGAAAATAACTCAAGTAGATATAACATAGCTGCTCAGCATGTACACTTTCACTTCCCAAAACCCGGAATGTCACGATAATCATAAGCTCTGTACTAAATGTAGCTCTATACAATGAAATAATGGAAAATACATAAGTCATCTATGCCTATACTAGAGTAGAAGGGGACTCGTGGGATTCTGCGGACGCAACAAAATTACCTCGCAGTCTCCTGGCAGCTGCTAGAACGACTCCAAGACACGATACTGGGTGCTGGTACCTGGATCTGCACATGGGGAAAACATGCGTAGGAAAGGGCGTGAGTACTCCACATTCGGTACTCCGTAAGTGCCAAGCCTAACCCCAGTCAAGTAGTGACGAGGTCAGGTTGAGGCTCTACTGAGTTTTTAAAAAAAGTCAATATAAATTTAAAACAGTGAAACATAGATGAGCAATGATAAACAAGATTAATGGAAACTAGAAGAATTTATAACAGACAGAGAGCCCTCGACTCAGCACAACATATATCTCAACAGTAAATGTGCAATGCATTACAAGGGGTAAGCTCCCGGATCTCAGTCTATAGTCCCAATTTAAATATACTATGCAGTACAGGGGGAAAGCTCTCGGATCTCCGTCCGTAGTCCCAATTTAAATATGCATTTCAGTACAGGGGAAGCTCCCGGATCTCGGTCCGTAGTCCCAATTTTAATATGAAATGCAGTACAGGGGAAAAGCTCCCGGATCTCGGTCCGTAGTCCCAATTTAAATATGCAAAGCAGAAGTATGTCGGATACGGCTTAATTAAACAGTCCAAGAAAACAACAGGCAAGAATAGAGTAAAGCTATCTAAGCATAGTGCAACTAGTAGCAAATAAGAGAAAATCAAGTAAGGACAGGTAGGCATGCTTACTCTTAAGCTAACTACTCACTTAAGATAAGAAACAGTAATATAGGAATGAAAATGAGTGATTTCGTGGAAGTAAAAATAGGGTTTTAGCAACAATGACCCGTGTACGCACTCGTCACCTCACGTACACGGCGTCCACGTACGTAAATCAGTATAAAAATTCTTAAGGGGAAGTCCCCAACACAGAATTAGGCAAGCCACTTACCTTGAATGCACTAATCAACTCAATACCACACTCTTTCCACGAGTATCACCCTCCGGGTGGCCCAAATCTAGTCAATTCGATTGCATAGTGTAAATATCATTTCAAGAAAAAACAAAATAGCTAATTATTTCTAAGCTAATACGCAAAATTAGGAAATTCGCCCAAAAAGTCCCCCGGGCCCACGTCTCGGAATCGGGTAAAATTTATATTTTACGTACACCCATTCACTCACGAGTCTAACCATATAAGAATCTCTCAAATCGGAGGTCAAACACCCAATAAAAACTCAATAATTCGGTCAATGAAGTTCATCCTATTTTTCCCATTTTCTACCCAAAATTTTCGAAATTAAAGGTTGGGTTTAAGATTGGAATCATGGAAATTGATCTATAATGGATAGAAATCACTTACCCAAGTTACCCAGGTGAAAAAGCCTCCAAATATCGCCTCTCCCGAGCTCTCAAATTCGAAAATGGTGAAAATAACATAAACCCTCAGACTTGGGCCTTTAAAAGACTGCCCAGGCATTTCTTCTATGCGATCGCGTACGATGAGTCGCGATCGTGGAGAGTAATCTCACATGCGCCCAAAATTCCTCTTATGCGAACGCACCTATATGCCTGCGATCGCAGACCTTCACGACCCAGAGCTACGCGATCACGGTTTGGGCCACGCGACCGCGTAGAACAAATATTGAAACTCCCCAGAGCAAGAATACTCTATGCGAACGCGGTCCTGGTCATGCGATCGCGTTGACCAAGATTCCAATACACTGCAACCGTATACCCTTTATTGTGATCACAGATAAAGCATAGCGAACCTCTCACTTTTACCTTATGCGATCGCTGGTGAACCCTTGCGATCACAGAGAGCAAAATACAACTGTAGAAAAACCAGAAAACCAGCTAAGGCAATTAGGCCAAATATGCCCGTTTGAACATCCGAAACACACCCGAGGATCCCGGAACCTCAACCAAAACCACCAACCAACTCTAATATCCCATTCAAACTTGTTCGAGCCTTAAAAACACATCTCATAACATCAAAATAATCAAATATGCATAGATTCAAGCCTAAGAACTTATGAAATTTCTAGAATTCACATCCGATGACGAAACACGTCTAAACTCATACGAATGACCTCAAACTTTTCACACAGGTCAAAAATGACATTACGGACCTGCTGTCGCTTTCGAAATTCCATTCCGAGTCAGATATCAAAATTTCACATATCGTTCGAAATCGCCGAAATTCTATGTTTCGCCAATGCAAGCCTAAATCCACAGCCGACCTCGAAAACACATTCCGAACATGCTCATGACCCCGAAATCACCCAACAGAGCTAACGGAGTCAACATAATTACATTGCGGATCCGTATTCACATAGCTCTAGCTACGACCAGATTTCTAACGCTAAATTCCACATTTATGGACTATGTGTCCAAAATCATCCCGGATTTCATCACTCAATGCTCCGACAAGTTCCAATAACATAAATAGACATGGGAGAAGTGGTTATTAGGGGATCGGGGCCCTAACTCTCAAAACAACCAATCGGGTCATTACATCCTCCCCCTCTTCAGAAAATCGTTTGTCCTCGAACGAGCATAGAAATATACCTGAAGCTGTGAAAATATGAGGGTACTGACTCTGCATATCATGCTCGGTCTCCCAAGTCACCTCCTCGACTGGCTGACTCCTCCACTGAACCTTTACTGACGAAATATCCTTTGACCTGAGCTTCCTGACCTACCTATCCAATATAGCTACCGGCTCCTCAACATATGACAGATCCTTGTCCAACTGGTCGGAACTAAAATCCAAAACATGAGTCAGGTCACCGTGATACTTCCGGAGCATGGAGACGTGGAACACCGGATGAACCCCTGCTAGGATGGGAGGTAGGGCTAGCTCATAAGAAACCTCCCCAACACGTCGCAACACCTCAAAAGGGCCAAAAAATCTCGGACTCATATTTCCTTTCTTCCCGAACCTTATGACGCCCTTCATAGGAGATACCCGAAGCAAAACCCGATCACCAGCCATAAATGCCAAGTCACGAACCTTCCGGTCCGCATAGCTCTTCTGCCTGGACTGAACTGTGCGAAGTCTCTCCTGAATCACCTTCATCTTGTCCAGGGCATCCTGAACCAAGTCTGTACCCAACAATCGGGCTTCGCCCGGCTCAAACCATCCCATGGGAGACCTACACCGCCTACCATACAAAGCCTTATACGGAGCCATCTAAATGCTGGACTGGTAGCTGTTGTTAAAAGCAAACTCTGCAAGAGTCAAGTATCGATCCCATGACCCTCCAAAATCTATCACATAGGCACGAAGCATATCCTCGAGAATCTGAATCGCGCTCTCGGACTTCTTGTCCTTATGAGGGTGAAAAGATGTACTCCACTCTACCCTGATGCCTAACTCCTGCTGAACGGCTCTCCAGAACCGTGAAGTGAACTGTGTACCTCTGTCTGAAATGATAGATACTGGTATACCGTGGAGGCAAACAATCTCTCAGATATAAATCTCAACCAACCTCTCAGATGAATATGTAGTCAGCACTAGAATGAAATGGGCTGATTTGGTCAGCCGATCCACAATCACCCAAATAACATCATTCTTCTTCAAAGTCCGAGGAAGTCCGACCACAAAGTCCATGGTGATCCGCTCCCACTTCCACTCTGGAAGCTCAATCTGCTGAAGTAGCCCTCCCGGTCTCTGATGCTCGCATTTGACTTGCTGACAGTTGAGACACTTGGCTACGAACTCCACTATATCCTTCTTCATCATTCGCCACCAATGGTGCTGTCTCAGATCCTGGTACATCTTCGTGGTACCCGGATGGATGGAATACCGTGAACTATGGGCCTCCTCAAGAATCAACTCCCGAAGCCCATCCACATTGGGAACACAAATCCGACCCTGCATCCTCATCACACCATCACCTCCTATAGTCACATACTTGGCATCACCCCACCAGACTCTATCCTGAAGAACCAAAAGGTGGGGATGATGATACTAGTGCTCTCTGATATAGTCATAAAGGGAAGATCGAGCAACCACACAAGCTAATACCCGGCAAGGCTGAGAAAGATCCAATCTCACAAACTGACTGGCTAAGGACTGAACATCTAAGGCTAGAGGCCTCTCAGCTGCATGAAGGTATGCCAAACTCCCCAAACTCTTCGCCTGGCGACCCAAGGCGTCGGCCACCACATTGGCCTTCCCAGGGTGGTATAATATAGTGATGTCATAGTCCTTTAGAAACTCCAACCACCTACGATGGCACAAATTTAGATCTTTCTACCTGAATATGTGCTGCAAACTCCGGTGATCCGTGAATATCTCACAGGGAACACTATATAAATAATGACGCCATATCTTCAGGGCGTGAACAATCGATGCCAACTCGAATCATGAACATCGTAGTTTTTCTCATGAACCTTCAACTGTCTGGACGCGTAGGCAATCACCCTACCATCCTGAATCAACACCGCTCCCAGGCCAATCCTCGAAGAAACACAGTAGACTGTATAGGACCCGGGACCGGTAGGAAAAATAAACATAGGAGCTGTAGTTAGGACTGTCTTGAGCTTCTGAAAGCTCCCCTCACACTCCTCATTCCATATAAAAGGTGCACCCTTCTGGGTCAGTCTGGTCATAGGCACTGAAATGGATGAAAATCCCTCCACAAAATAGCGATAATACCCAGCCAAACCGAGGAAACTGCGGATCTCAGTAGCTGAGGATGGTCTGGGCCAATTTTGTACCGCCTCCACCTTCTTCGGATCTACTTTGGTCCCATCCGAAGACACCACATGGCCTATGAATGCCACAGAATCCAGCCAAAATTCACACTTAGAAAACATGGCATACAACTTCTTCTCCCTCAATTTCTGAAGCACGGCCCTCAGGTGCTTCTCATGGTCCTCCTGAGACCGAGAATATACCAGAATTTCATCAATGAACACAATGATGAAAGTATCAAGATAAAGCCAAAATATGCTGTGCATGAGGTGCATGAAGGCTGCTGCGGCATTGGTCAGCCTAAATGACATAACAAGGAACTCATAGTGGCCATATCTGGTCCTGAAGGCACTCTTCGGGACATCCGGCTCCCGAATCTTCAACTGATGATAACCCGAACGCAAACCAATCTTGGAGAACACGTTAGCACCCTGTAACTGGTCAAATAGATCATCAATGCGAGGCAATGGGTACCTGTTCTTCACTGTCACCTTATTCAGCTGCCGGTAGTCAATACACATACGCATCGAGCCATCCTTTTTCTTCACAAATAATACCAGAGCACCCCAAGGTGATAAATTGGGCCTGATTAATCCCTTTTTAAGCAACTATTGTAACTGATCCTTCAACTACTTCAACTCAGGAGGAGCCATGCGATAGGGAGGAACGGAAATGGGCTTAGTGCCCGGCAACAAGTCAATGCCAAAATCAATGTCTCTATCGGGCGGCATACTCGGAAGATCAGCTGGAAATACATCAGAATAGTCCCTGACAACTTGAAATGTCTTAACTATAGGGGTCTCAACACTACCATCTCTCACATAAGCCAAATATGCATCACACCCCTTTTCAACCATCCGCTGCGCCTTAAGAAAAGAAATGACTCAGCGGGGAGTATACTCTAAGGAACCTCTCCACTCTAACCTCGGTAATCCTAGCATAGCCAACGTCATGGTCTTAAGAATAGCATAGCAGGGAGACATGCAGTCCATACCCAATATAACATCGAAATCTACCATACTGAGTAGTAGTAAATCAGCTCTGGTCTCAAAACCACTGATAGCAATCAAACATGACCGATACACGCGGTGCATAACAAGAGAATCTCCCGCCGGAGTAGAAACATAAACAGGGGAACTCGAAGAATCCCGAGATATCACCATATGTGAAGCAAAATAAGAACTCACATATGAATATGTAAAACCCGGGTCAAATAATACCGATGCATCCCTATGACAAACGGGAACAATACACGTGATGACTGAATCTGAAGCAATGGCCTCGGATCGGGCTGGAAGAGCATAGTAGCTGGCCTGGCCCCCCCCTCTAGGGCAACCTCGACCTCCCCGGCCTCCACCTCGAGCTTCCTGAGGTGGTGGGGTAGCAGCTGGGGCTAGAAGAATAGCTGGAGGACCTGGTGGAAGACATGGGGCCTGATAAGTCTGACGGGGTGCACCCTGATAAGTCTGAGGTGGTGCGCCCCTCCTCGCTCTGGGAAATCTTTAATCATATGACAAGGGTCACCCCACTCAAAGAAACCCCTCGGAGGACATGGCGGCCGCTGCTGACTCTGAACTGGTCAGTGATAGCACCTCGAGCACCTGAGATCCTGGTGGTGCATAATAAGGCTCCTGAGGTCTAGGAGGAGCTGGAATATCACTGGCTGCTGGGAGAGCTGAATGAACGGGGCGACTCACAAAACCCCTACCATATCATGCTGCTGGTGCACGGGCTCCTGAAAAATGACCAGTCTCTTGAGACCTCTTGACCTCTCTCTCCTCCCTGTCCGGGCTAACATAGTCTCAATACTCCGGGCAATACTCACGGCCTGCTGGTAAGTAATATCGGTCTCCAGCTCTTTGGCCATGCTAGTCTGAATACTCACGGTGAGCCAAATCGCTGTAACGGAATGCATACTCTGACACAGTCATGGCACCGTGGCGTAGCTGCTCAAACTCCGCACGCCAAGCATCCCTAAAGCTCTGAAGGACAAACTCAAGTAAAAACATCTCGGAGAACTGAGCCCAAGTAAGTGAAGCTGCGTCGTCCGGACTACTAAGCTCAAAATCACGCCACCACTGATAAGCTGCTCCCCTCAGCTGGAAAGCAGTGAAAGAAACCCCACTTGTCTCCACAACACCCATAGTGCGGAGAATGCGATGACACCTCTCAATAAAACCCAGGGCGTCATCCGAAGCTAGTCCGCTGAACTCAGGTGGGTGGACTTCTTGTACCTCTCAAGTCGGAGCTGCTCTGCCTCAGGAAAAGCTATCCTAGTCTCATGCTGGGCTGGAGTTGCTGGGGGCATATGAATATACTCTGGAACCTGCTCTATATGAACCCTCTGCTCAGGAGTACGGGCTGCGGGAGTCTGTGTCCCTCCTCCGGCCTGGGATGTAGCTGGAGCTATCGGAAGTAGTCCCCCCTGAGACATAGTACTGAAGGCACTCAAGAACAGGGCCAATGTCTCATGGAGGTTTGGAGTAACAGTAGGGACCTCCTGTGCCCCTCCAACTGTAGCTGCTGGGGGCTCCTCTGCCTCTGCTCTAGCCGGTGCTCGGGCTGCACCGCGTTCTTGTCCTATGCCTCGGCCCCTGCCTCAGGTGGCTCTAACTAGGGGCTCAGGTGCCTGGTCATCAGTACATCCGGTACGGGTACGAACCATCTACAAGCAAGAATAGAATAGAGTTTAAGAATTTGATGACAGTAACTAGCACGATAGGGAATTCCAAAGAATTTTATTGTTCTTAACAGTTACATAGCCTCTCGAAGATAGATACGGATGTCTCCGCACCGATCCGCGAGACTCTAATAAATCGGCTTGTGACTTGTGATTCTATGAACCTAGACGCTCTGATACTAACTTGTCACGACCCGTTTTTCCCTCCGAAAGGTATAGTGACGACACCTAGTCTCTACGACTAGGTAAGCCTAAAATTTGGGGAAAATAATAGAATCAATAAAATAAAGACAGAAAAGAACTCAAGTAGATATAACATAGCTGCTCACCATGTACACTTTCACTTCCAAAAACCCGGAATGTCACGATATTCACAAGATCTGTACTAAATGTAGCTCTATACAATGAAATAGTAGAAAATACATAAGTCCTCTATCCCTATACTAGAGTAGAAGGGGACTCATGTGATTCTGCGGATGCGGCAGAATTACCTCACGGTCTCCTGGCAGCTGCCAGAACGACTCCTAACCACGATACTGGGTGCTGGTAGCTAGATCTGCACATGGGGAAAACATGCGCAGGAAAGGGCGTGAGTACTCCACATTCGGTACTCCATAAGTGCCAAGCCTAACCCCTGTCAAGTAGTGACGAGGTCAGGTTGAGGCTCTACTGAGTTTTTAAAACAAGTCAATATAAATTTAAAACAGTGAAACATAGATGAGCAATGATAAACATGATTAATGGAAACTGGAAGAATTTATAACAGACAGAGAGCCCTCGGCTTAGAACAACATATATCTCAACAGTAAATGTGCAATGCAGTACAAGGGGAAAGTTCCCGGATCTCAGTCCGTAGTCCCAATTTAAATATGCTATGTAGTTCAGGGGGAAAGCTCCCGGATCTCCGTCCGTAGTCCCAATTTAAATATGCTATGTAGTTCAGGGGGAAAGCTCCCGGATCTCCGTCCGTAGTCCCAATTTAAATATGCATTTCAGTACAGGGGGAAAGCTTCCAGATCTCAGTCCGTAGTCCCAATTTAAATATGAAATGCAGTACGGGGGGAGCCCGGATCTCGGTCCGTAGTCCTAATTTAAATATGCAAAGCAGAAGTATGCCGGATACAGCTTAATTAAGCAGTCCAGGAAAACAACAGGCAAGAATAGAGTAAAGCTACCTAAGCATAGTGCAGCTAGTAGCAAATAAGAGGAAATCAAGTAAGGACATGTAATCATGCTTACTCTTAAGCTAATTACTCCGTTAAGACAGGAAACAATAATATAGGAATGAAAATGAGTGATTTTCTGGAAGTAAAAATAAGATTTTAGCAACAATGACCCGTGTACGCACTCGTCACCTCACGTACACGTCGTCCACGTAAGTAAATCAGTATAAAAATGCCTAAGGGGAAGTCCCCAACACAGAATTAGGCAAGCCCCTTACCTTGACTGCGCTAATCAACTCAATACCAGGTTCTTGCCACGAGTATCCAATTCCGGGTGGCCCAAATCTTGTCAATTCGATTGCATAGTGTAATTATCATTTCAAAGAAAACAAAATAGCTAATTATTTCTAAGCTAATACGCAAAATTAAGAAATTCGCCCAAAAAGTCCCCCGGGCCCACATCTCGGAATCGGGTAATATATTTTTTGGACACCCATTCACTCACGAGTCTAACCATATAAGAATCTCTCAAATCGGAGGTCAAACACCCAATAAAAACTCAATAATTCGGTCTATGAAGTTCATCCCATTTTTTCCATTTTCTACCCAAAATTTTCGAAATTAAAGGTTGGGTTTAAGATTGGAATCATGGAAATTGATCTATAATAGATAGAAATTACTTACCCAAGTTACCCAGGTGCAAAAGCCTCCAAATATCGCCTCGCCCGAGCTCTCAAATTCAAAAACGGTGAAAATAACATAAACCCTCGGAGTTGGGTCTTTAAAAGACCGCCCAGGCATTTCTTCTATGCGATCGCGTACGATGAGTCGCGATCGCGAAGAGTAATCTCACACGCGCCTAGAATTCCTTTTATGCGAACGCACCTACATGCTTGTGATCACAGACCTTCACGAATCAGAGCTACACGATCACGTTTGGGGCCACGCGATTGCGTAGAACAAATATTGAAATTCCCCCAGACCAAGAATACTCTATGCGAACGCGGTCCTGGTCATGCGATCACGTTGACCAAGATTCCAACACAGTGCGACCGCAGACCCTTTATTGCGATCGCAGAGAACAAATAGCGGATCTCTCACTTTTATCTTACACGATCGCGGGTGAAACCTTGCGATCGTAGAGAGCAAAATACAGCTGTAGAAAAACAGAAAAACCAGCTAAGTCTATTAGGCCAAAAATGCCCATTTGAACAGCTGAAACACACCTGAGGCCCCCGAGACCTCAACCAAAACTACCAACCAACTCTAATACCCCATTCAAACTGGTTCAAGCCATAAAAACACATCTCATAACATCAAAATCATCAAATATGCATAGATTTAAGCCTAAGAACGTATGAAATTTCTAGCATTCACATCCGATGCCGAAACATGTCTAAACTCATCCGAATGACTTCCAATTTTTCACACAGTTCAAAAACTACATTACGGACCTTCTTTCGCTTTCAGAATTCCATTCCGAGTCCGATATCAAAATTTCACCTATCGGCTGAAATCGCCGAAATTCTAACTTTCGCCAATTCAAGCCTAAATCCACATACGACCTCAAAAACACATTCTGAACACGCTCCTAACCCCGAAATCACCCAACAGAGCTAACAGAGTCGATGTAATTCCATTTCAGATCCGTCTTCACACAGCTCTAGCTACGGCCAGATTTCTAACGCTAAATTCGACATTTATGGACTATGTGTTCAAAATCATCCCGGATTTCATCACTCAACGCTCTGACAAGTTCCAATAACATATATAGACATGGGAGAAGAGTTTATTGGGGGATCGGGGCGCTAATTCTCAAAACGACTGACCGGGTCATTACATAGGCCCACTAGTAAATAATAAATAAGCAGGAGAATGAACCTTGGGCTCAGCTTGCCATTCTTCCCCAATCTCATAATTCCCTTCACCCGCTCTCTAACCATGAATGCAACATTGCGAACCTTCTGATCCACATAACTCTTCTTTCTGGACTAGGTTAAGTCGATCCTGAATCACTTTTTACTTCTCGAACACATCCGGAACAAAGACCCTACCCAATAATCTATCCTAGCTCGGCTCAAACCAACTCAGTAGAGACAGACATCGCCTACCATATAGAGCCTCGTATGATGCCCACTGGATGCTCGACTGATAACTGTTGTTGTAGGCAAACTCCATAAGTGGAAAGAAATGATCCTATGAACCACCAAACTCCATCACACACGCACGGAGCATATCCTATAATATCTGAATAGTGCACTCGGACTGTCCGTCTGTCTGAGGGTGAAATGTTATGCTCAGCTCTACTCGATTACCCAACTCATGTTGTACGGCCCCCCAGAACCGTGATGTAAATTTTGTACCCCGATTAAAGATGATAGATACCAGTATGCCATGAAGCCTGACAATCTCGCAGATATAACTCGAGCCAGCTGCTCCAGGGAATAGGTAGTTATCACAAGAATTAAATGAGCTAACTTGATCAGTCTATCCGAAATCACCCAAACTGCATCAAACTTTCGCTAAGTCCGTGAAAGTCCAACAACAAAATCCATAGTGATCCGCTCCAATTTCCACTCTGGAATCTCTAACTTCTGAAGCAACCCACCTGGCCGCTGATGCTCATACTTCACCTGCTTGCCATTTACACACCGAGCCACATGCTCAACTATGTCTTTCTTCATTCTCATCCACTAGTAATGGTACCTCAAATCCTGATACATCTTCGCGGCACCCGGATGAATGGAGTACCGCGAACTGAGAGCCTCCTAGAGAATCAACTCATGCAAACCATCCACATTGGGCACACATAGCCTGCCCTACATCCTCAATGCACCATCATACCCCATAGGGACCTCCTTAGTATCACTGTGATGGAACGTGTCCTTAAGGACAAGCAGATGGGGATCATCAAACTGACGCTCCTTGATACGGTCATAAAGAGAAGAATGGGAGATCACACAAGCCAATACTAGACTCGGCTCAGAAATATCCAATCTCACAAACTGGCTAGCTAATGCCTGAACATCCAATGCCATGGGCCTCTTCAACAAACTTTGGTGAACAAGTTAAGATTCTTTTGCTTGAACAGATGCTGCAAATACCGATGATCGGTGTAAATCTCACAAGGGACACTGTGCAAATAGTGCCACCAAATCTTTATGGCATGAACAATAGCTACCAACTCAAGGTCATGGACATGATAGTTCTTTTCATGTATATTCAGTTGTCTGGACGCGTAGGCAATCACCCTACGGTCTTGCATCAACACCGCACCGAGACCAATCCGCGACACATCACAATATACCGTATAAGACCCTGAACCTATATGCAATACCAATACTCTGGCTGTAGTCAAAGTTGTCTTGAGCTTCTAAAAGCTCTCCTCACACTCCTCTGTCAACCGAACGGAGAAACCTTCTGGGTGATCCTGGTCATAGGTGAGCAATAGATGAGAATCTCTCTACAAAACAACGGTAATACCACGCCAACCCAAGAAAACTCCGGATCTCTGTAGCTGAGGATGCTCTAGGACAAATCTACACTGCTTCCACCTTTTTCAAATCCACCTTGATCCCATCACTCGATAATACATGACCCAAGAATGGAACTGAGTCTAGCCAAAACTCACACTTTGAAAATTTTGCATATAACTTCTTTTCTCTCAAGGTTTGGAGAACAATCCTCAGGTGCTGCTCATGATTGTCACGGCCAAATGTTTCCTCTGTCGAGTATCGTGATGGAACCTAGTCTTAGGGACTAGGTAAGATTTATATTTACTGAAGAACAACAATAATAAATAACATCTAACAACTTTTGAAATGGAATTATCTATAAAATTTACAATTCCAAAAACATATAGTACAAGTCATAAGCTCTACAGAGTTTTTCTACATTTTCTAAATACAACTGTTTGAAATAAAGTAAACACTGTGAATACAAAGCAGAAGGTGACTCTAAAGCCTGCGAACGCAGTAATAGGTTTACCTTGAGTCTCCGCAATAGTGATTCGCACAACTAGCTAATGATCAACGGACTTCCGAATACCTGGATCAGCACAAAAATGTGCAGAAGTGTAGTATGAGTACACCACAACGATCCCCAACAAGTATCAAGACTAACCTTAGTGGAGTAGTGACGAGAACAGTCAAGACACCTACTCAACTAAATAATTTAAACAAGTATAAGTATAGGAATAGCAGAGTATGATATCTACATAAAGTCTACGCGATATGGCAAGCAGTACATTAGTTGCAACAAGAAAGGAAAATAACAAGTATCAGCCGAATACTAGAATAATGATACAGAAGAAAGAACAGAAACATGATGACGTCCAAATCCACTACTAAAAAGTAAATGGACACGGTCGCATGCAATATAATTTACCCAACTATGAGTCGGGGTCGAATCCCACAAAGAACAGTATGTATGCGATTAGGAATGTAAGAAAATTATCACTTATTGTGCAATGCCAAACCCTTAGCATTTGGTTGTGAAAATATTATAGATAAATGAGAAAATGTAAACTAACCTAGAAAGCAAGTAAAATGATCAACGACTACAAGTATGGATGCATCGGGAATTACACTCAAGTAACGATCCAATGTATTTCACGATTTTACAAATATGAGCGAGTTTATGTTAATTAGCCATGTGTAACAATTCTATATTAGCTTCTTATGAATACCAACAAGACTTCATAATTGAATTATCCCTAAGACAATTAAGAGATTAAGCACACCCGGATATGGCTACAAGTAGTTCAATCCTATCCTTAAGTAGAATCTATAAAATGAGGGTTAAAGCCTCAAGTTCTTATTAATTAATCTTCCCAACCCCAACTAATCTTTCCCAAAATTAATTTGAAGTTAATGGGAGAGTTCTAGGGTTAGCTAATCCCTTTGGAAATATTAAAGAATAAGAATAATTAAATAAACAATAACTTGATTTATAAATAAATAAAAATCATTCAATACATAAGCGCAACAAGGTATTTAATTCACACTTTAAATATGAATATTCCCATAAACAAGATTCAAGTGTTGGAAAAAATACTACACACTTAAATATTCAATACAAAGCAAGGAAATAAAGAAATGAGCATACATGAGTAAGAAAATCTCAACCAAAAGCTTCAAATCTTCAACACCCAAGTGTGTGTGCAAAAACCCTAGCTTCCAAAAACTTGTTCTCTCCAGTGTAAGGACTAAAAATAAGCCAAAGATCTGCCAAAGATTTGCTAGGTTGTGTATTAAATAGTTTGGGGTCAAAATAGTGAAATTCCAGAACTACCCAGGCTTTTCCGCCCATTTCTTCAACGTGTTCGCGAAGGTTTGATACTTTAAGCTTCGTGTTCTCGATTATCCTTACGCGTTCGCGATGGTTTGAGTTCTGCTGCTTCGCGTTTGCGATTATCGTTACGCATTCGTGATGGTTTGAGTTATGCTGCTTCGCGTTTGCGGTGTATGATTCGCATTCGCGAAGGTCTGGCTTTATGATGCTTTGCGTTCTCGATGGAGCTCCGCGTTCGCGAAAGGTAATTTATTGGGCAGACTTCCATTTTCCATTTTAGCTCCTTTTTGACTCGTTTTAGCATGATTTCATCACCATCACCTCTAAATCACTTGACACCTGAAGTATGTCAATAAACCTCAATAAATGCCTTAGTTTTTCAACAGAATTATACAAAATCCTAATTATCAAGAGGAAATAAGTTGGTAAAATACAAACTTATCAAACCCCAAAACTTAAACTATTTCTTGTCCTCAAGCAATTCAATGACTAATAATATCCTTCAATAAAATAACCAATCAAGCTCAATAGCATACCAAACATCATTTCAAGTCAACAAGGTTCAACTTAAGCACAATCTAATGACTTCAGTTGGTACCAACAATTAATCCAAATCATATGAATCACCAACTTCTCACAAATTTTATTACCATTCAAGTGCTCAAACACTACGTAAATCAAAGTAGCAATCAAGCAATGAAACCAATGCTTCAAAATTTGCCTCTCTATCACAATTATCTTCCTTCATTCATTCCTCCCAAATTAAAATGGGATTAAATTCACAACTCAAGTCCCACGTTCCCTCACAACTTAAGAGAGAACCGCACACTCATAACTTGCAATTCAAAACATAAATGGGATATTAAATGGAAAGAATTAACTCTCTCTCACACAAAGATATTCAAATGTACAAAAGTAGTACCATAGGCTTGCCCTTCATGTATTCTCCACTAATGTGGACAAACTTGGTTCAAAATCAATTAGGACATAAAGGGTTGTAATTTAGGCTTTTGGTTAAGGCAAGGCACAATTTGGGTAAGAGTGACTCAAAACCTCCCTAAGCACTACAATTTGCACAAATTAAAGCACACTTCCTTCAAAACTTTTTTCACCCTTTCTTTATTTTTTTTTAATCACCTAGTCTTCCATTTATTCACAATTCCTTATTTTTCCTTCTCTTTTGTTTTCAAATATTACTCTTTTTCTCTTTTTTTTGTTATCACCGTTCACCTTTTAAGAAACTTCCACATCATAACTTTTCAAACTTTCACCCCCAAACTTAGGCTTTTAGCCTATGTTCATACTTCAAATTACGTAGGGAGGTAGGGTGCCAAAAGAAAATCAATAAAGAACGATACCTTGTAACATGGTTACCAAATGAAAAGTTTAAAGGCTCAAAAGGGGTTGACTAGGGAAAATATGCAAGGGTAGGAAATTTAGGCACAATAGCGGTTCAAGGAAGGCCCAACATCATTTTTCAAACCAAGTTAGTCTAGGATTTCACCTTGAAGAACATTTCGGGCAAGTTCTAGACTACAAATTATGCAAAAGAACTTCACAATAAATCTCACCACAGATGGCACATGAAAACTCAAATGGAATACAAATCCAAAATCCAAAATCCAATTGAAACTAATGAATATCAAGGAAGTCACATATAGCCTAAGAAGTTATTTAGTGAATCAAAGAGCCAAAAATTTAGTCTAAAAGTCATGACAATGATCTTTACTTCAATCATTTTTCTTTTTCAAAGATCAAGGATTCATATACCGAGTTTTAAATCATGTTGGTACCAAGCAAGTCACCCGTTGGTTTATGGACACAAGATCATACCGAAAAACCAATTTTATTCATTACTAGCGACTAAACTAACTAAAAAACAAATATTTACCTACAAAAAAGAAAAAATAAACAAGACTAATCCCTTAAGAAAGTTGTCAGGCCATCCATCATAGGAAAAAGTCACCCGGTTCAACACAAATAAATTCCTTGGAAAAGAACCACAGAATAAAGAAAAACTTGAGTTTAATTAATACTACTATGAAAACTAAAAACTAATCAAGAAAATGCTAATGATAACATGCTAGAATTAAACTAAGAAATATTACTAATAAAATACAAATGTCAACCAATCTACACAAGTTCACAAAAAATGATCATGCTCCACATACATCCATCATATATAAGCCACCCCAAACCTAAAGTGTTGCATTGTCCCCAATGCAACTAAACAAAACAAGCTAAAATGAAAAAGGTTTTCACTGAATGGAATCATTCCGAGCTGGAGCTGGAGGGAAATTCGAGCTCCTCCTCATCATCACCATCATCCGAGTCATTTGAACTGCAAAATGATCTCATCTTATCCATCATCTTGTTCAGGAATTTGCTCTTTTTCTTTTCGTGCTCTTTGAACTTTCTCCGCCTCTTCTTAATCTTCCCTTGCCGACGGCTCATATTTTCCAACTTGTTGTTTATGGACTCCATCTTGCTCGTTATTTATTTTTTCTCTTTGACCACGTCATCCAATGATTGTGGAGCAGCAGTGCCTGTAGATGTGCTAGTCCCAGGTGGGCCAGTAGGAAAGCCAGCTACAAGCTGCCTAATATGTGCATCTACTCCATGTATCTGGCTGGATAGGTGACACATAGTGTAAGGGCCTGACTGGAGTGGTCCCATGGGATCACATGACCCTGGTGCAGGTGCAAAGAATCCGGCGAGACCAGTGGTGGTCTCAGGGAAATTCCTAAATGAAGAGGATGCAACAACAATCCTCCTCTTCTTCTACTTGTCACTAGGTCCCCTTTTCAGTAAAGGGTGGATCTTTGGCTTTCCCGGACCTTTCTCAACATCATTTGGGAGTTTTAACACCACAGCAACATAGCATAGCCGAGTGATCCAGGATGCTAAGAATAGGCTCTTGGACCTCCCATGGGTGGCTTCCTCGATTTCTCTAACAATGTGCTCCCCCACATTCACGGGTAGTTCATCCATGATAGCAGCAGTGATCAGTGCCCTCTCTGGTGTCACATCAATGTCATTTGTAGAAGGCATGCCTCTTGCACAGATAATAGAGAGCCACGTCTTTGCCTCAGCAGTGAAGTCATGTGAATCAACTCCCTTGTGCGATGTCAACCACTTCGGGGTCACCCCATCATGCAATTTGTCCACCAACCATTGGATTCCCCCCTGCTTTTGCTTTGCTTCTATAGACCTCATTATCGGCATTGGGAAGGCCATAAATGTCATTGATCACCTCAGGGCTGAAATGGACTTGCACACCCCGCACAATAGTAACTAATGTTCCTTGGAAGTAGGTCCTCAAGGCGTTTGCATATAATTCCAACAGTACTATGTGGTTGGCATCATTTGGTTGATCGGCAAAACAAATCCACCTGCTCTCGACCAATCTTGTGTGGAAGGCCGACATTTTTGCTTCAACCTTGTCCATATTATTGCCTCTTTCCCTGACGATGGTTTTTGACAAGAGTTCGTCATATTTTCATTCACATTCTGTAGATAAAAATCGGTCATGATCAAAGGGTTCCTATTTTTCCGCTTCAGGGACATGTTCTTGCTCAATTTCATTGTGTTTTGGAACCATTTTGTGCCCAAAGTACCTACAAAATAGACCAACAACGATAAAAGCTCATATAGACACTTAAAACAATGTATTAGGAAGTATTTAGGCGAAAGAAATGGGCGAAAAAGGTCTCGGGCAGAGCTGTGCAAAGTTAGTATTTTTCAGCATTTTAAGGACTGTCAGTGATTGCTCTTCGCGTTCGCGAGAGAGCTGACGCGTTAGTGTCACGACCCGAATTCCCACCGTCGAGATCATGATGACGCCTAATGCTGCACTTTCTAGGCAAGCCCACATTAGAGGTTCGCAACTTAACAATCTTATAATATACGGAGAACCACTACAACCTAACACATGATAATTAAATTTAGAAAACGAAATTTGCATAATGATACTGCGCAAGAAAAATTTATATGCGTAACTACCCGTGATCTGGAGTCACAATTCACAGGCTACTAAGATTAACTACAAGTATTTGGCCGAAAGAAAATGTGCAACTGTTTATGAACTAAAATAAAACAGTAATGAGTATATAGGAGGGGACTCCAGGAATCTGCGGACGTCGGCAGATCTACCTCGGGTAGCCTGTGCAAAAGTCAGCTACGATCTCAGAATCCGCTCGGATTGATACATGGATCTGCATAGGAAGTGCAGACTGCAACATCAGTACAACTGACCCCATGTACTGGTAAATGTCGAGCCTAACATCGGTGAACTAGTGATGAGGCTAGGACAAGACACACACATATAACCTGAACAGTATAATCATGCTAAAGGCAACGACAGTAATAAAGAAATAAAGCAGAAATAATGGGAATGGGACATGCAGTGGGGGGATTTCAATATAAGGAGTGAGAGGAATAAAAAGACAGAATTAAACAGTAATATGTAAAAAAATTAAGAAATTAACAGCACAGGAAAACTGCGCGGGATCACCCTTCGTGCTTTTACTCTCAACCTCACCAAACAAATAAATAGAATGTCACAACATCACCCCTCGTGCATTAAACCTCTCATAATACACACGACATCAACCTTCATGATTTATCACTCATAATTCATGGCACAACATCACCCTTCGTGCATTAACACTCACATATCATGGCACGACATCATCCTTCGTGCTTTACACTCTTCCTCACAATATAAACAATGCACGCACGACATCACCCTTCATGCTTTACACCCCTCCTCACAAATCACAGAATCAATAACAACAGATAGATACGAGTATCACAAAGGAACCAATGTTTTACCCATAATTAATATCACAAAATAAACTTCAACCTTGAATCAATATCCAAAAGCTACCAAATCTCAGTGAAATCATATATAAGTCACCCAACATTTCAGATAACACGTTATGCATGGATAGTAGAACTTAAGGCTACAAAATAGACAAGAATAAAATTTCACTAACATGCTATGACTAGACAAAACTCCATAGATGCTCGTCACCTCATCTATACATCGTATTTAAAATCCAAACACGTAGCAAGTAAACACATAACACCTATTCCCTCAAGACAAAGTTAGACATGACACTTACCTCGATTTGCAGACCACTCACTTCTCAAGCACCGCTTCTTTTTAGAATTCACCTCCAACCCACTCGTATCTTGTCATAATTAGGTTAATACCATCAATTATTTCTAAAGGAATCAACTTTAATGAACAATTACAGATTTCTCGAATTTTCCCAAAAAGTCAAAAATCGACCAGGGGTCCGCTTCGTCCAAACACGAGGTTTGGATCAAAACTCGTTTACCCATTCACCCCCGAGCCCAATATGTAATTAGTTTCGGAATCCGACCCCAAATCGAGGTCTAAATCCCCAAATTTGTAAAATTTCCAATTCCCCCAAAATCCCCAATTCCTACCCTTAAAGAACAACATTAAAGACTAGGAATTCGATAAATGATGATAGAAATTGAAGAAAACAAGTTAAAAAGTGCAAACCTATGATTGCGTGTCGAAATGCCTCTTAAAAAATTTCTCCAGGTCGAGTTCTATTGTTGAAAAATGAAAATTTTGACTAAGTCCCAATTTTGGATTCTGTTTAAAGCACTCGACATGCCTTCATCGCGTTCGCGAGAGGCCTGTCGCGATCGTGAAGCTGTGACCCTATTGGCCTACATGTTCGCGAGGTAACTCACGCGTTCGCGAAGGCATTTCCCCCCCCCCCAAGCCTTCGCATTCGCGAGCCATGTGCCGCGTTCGCGTAGAAGGTTACTGACCCCCTCCCCCAGGTCCCTTAAACCATTGCGTTTGCGAGAGAATGATCGCGTTTGCGAAGGGTACCACCCCTCGCATTCGCGACATGTACATCGCGTTCGCGGAGAAGAAAGTTCCTCCCAGCCTAGCTTACACTTCACGATTGTGAGAGTGGCTTCGCGATCGCGAAGCACAAATTACCTGTACACCAGAAACAACAGAACAACAAAAATTCAAAGTCCGAAACATCCCCTAGCCTATCTGAAACTCACCCGAGACCTCAGGGCTCCAAACAGAACGTGCACACAAGTCTAAAAACATCATACAAACTTGCTCATGTGATCAAATCGCTAAAATAACACCTAAAACTGCAGATTTAACATCAAAATCAATGAAATTCTCAAGAACACTTAAAGTTACTATTTTTCTCAATCGAGAGTCCGAATCACGCCATACAAACTCTGTTTCTTATCAAATTTCACAAACATGGTTTAGATATTATAACTGACCTGTACCGGGCTCCGGAACAAAAATATGGGCTATGGATCTCGGAATTCGATTCTGGGCATACGCCCAGATCCCATATTTTATTTCGGACCCACCAGGACCGTCGGAACACGGGTCCGGATCCGTTTACACAAAGCGTTGACCAAAGTCAACTAAATATCACTTTTAAATTCCAAAAATTATTATTTCTTCTATTTTCCACATAAAGGCTTTCCGGAATTACGTTCGGACTATACACGCAAATCGAAGAGGATAAATCTAAGATTTTTAATGCTAACGAGCGTGGAATAAAGTCCTAAAACACAAGATGACCCCCTGGGTCCTCATTATCTCCACCTCTAAAAAAACCTTCCGTCCGCAAAAAAGTACCTGGACTGGCGAATAGGTGGGGATATCTACTCCGCGTGTCCGACTCGGACTCCCAAGTAGCTGCCTTAATAGGCTGACCTCTCCACTAGACTCGAACTGAAGGATAACTCTTTTACCTCAGCTGTTGAACTTGCCGGTCTAAAATGGCTACCGACTCCTCCTCATAAGTCAAATCCTTGTCCAACTGGACAAAGCTGAAATATAATACGTGGGACGGGTCACCATGATACTTTCGGAGCATGGACACATGGAAAACTGGATGAACTGAGGATAACCCTAGAGGAAACGCAAGTCTATAAGCCACCTCTCCCACTCTATCGAGAATCTCAAAAGGTCTGATATATCTAGGGCTCAACTTGCCCTTCTTCCCAAATCCCATGACACCCTTCGTGGGAGACACCCGAAGCAACACTCTCTCCCCGACCATGAATGCCATATCACGAACTCTATGGTTGGCGTAACTCTTTTGCCTGGACTGATCTGTGCGAAGTCGATCATGTATAGTCTTGACCTTGTCCAAGGCCTCCTGTACTAGATCTGCACCTAATAACCAAGCCTTTCCCTGCTCAAACCATCCAACAGGAGACCTGTACCGTCTACTATATAGTGCCTCATAGGGAGCCATCTATATGCTTGAGTGGTAGCTGTTATTGTAAGTGAACTCTACGAGGGGCAAGAACTGATTCCACGATCCCCCGAAATCTATAACACAAGCGCAGAGAATATCCTCCAAGATCTGAATAGTACGCTCAGACTGCCCGTCCGTCTGAGGATGGAATGCTGTGCTCAAATCAACTCGCGTACCCAACTCACGCTGAACTTCCCTCCAGAAGTGCGAGGTAAACTGCGTATCTCGATGAAAAATGATAGACACGGGCACACCATAAAGACGGATAATATCCCGAATACAGATCTCTGCCAACCGCTCTGAGGAATAGGTAACTGCCACAAGAATGAAGTGCACTGACTTAGTCAGCATATCCATAATAACCACACGGCGTCGAACTTCCTCTGAGTCCGTAGGATTCCAACAACAAAGTCCATAGTGATATGCTCCCACTTCCACTCAGGAATCTCTATCTGCTGAAGCAAACCACCGGGCCTTTAGTGCTCATACTTCACCTGCTGACAATTCAGGCACCGAGCTACATAAGCAAATATATTCTTTTTCATCCCTCTCCACCAATAATTCTGCCGCAGGTCCTGGTACATCTTGGAAGCGCCTGAGTGGATAGAATACCGAGAATTGTGAGCCTCCTCAAGGATCAACTAACGAAGCCCATCAACATTAGGCACATATACACGACCCTGCATCCTTAAAATTTTGTCATCTCCAACGATAACCTACTTGGCACCACCGTGCTGAACTGTGTCCCTAAGGACCATCAAGTGCTGGTCATCATACTGACGATCTATGATACGCTCAAACAAAGAAGACTGAGCGACTGTACAAGCTAGAACATGGCGGGGCTCTGAAATATCCAATCTCACAAACTGATAGGCCAAAGTCTGAATATTTGAAGCTAGCAGTCTCTCACTGACTGAAATGAATGTAAGGCTGGCCATACTCACTTCCTTCCTACTGAATGCATCGGCCACCACATTGGCTTTTCCTGGGTGATACAATATGGTGATATCATAGTCTTTCAATAGATCCAACCATCTCCTCTGCCTCAAATTGAGATCCTTCTGCTTGAACAGATACTGAAGGCTGTAATGATCCATGAAAACCTCACACGACACACCATAAAAATAGTGCCTCCAAATCTTCAGCGCGTGAACAATGGCTGCCAACTTTAAGTCATGGATAGGGTAATTCTTACCATGACCCTTCAACTGAGTAGACGCATATGCAATCACCCTGCCCTCCTGTATCAATACTGATCCGAGCCCAACACGGGAGGAATCACAATATACTGTTTAAGATCATGTACCCGATGGTAATACCAACACTGGTGTTGAAGTCAAGGCTGTCTTGAGCTTCTGGAAGCTCGCCTCACATTCGTCCGACCATCTAATTGGGGCAACCTTCTGGGTCAACCTGGTCATCGGGGCTGCTATAGATGAAAACCCCTTCACAAATTGACGGTAATAACCCGCCAAACCCAAGAAGCTCCTGATCTCCGTGGCAGAAGTGGGTCTAGGCCAGTCCTTGACCGCCTCAATCTTCTTATGATCTACCTGAATACCCTATGCTGATACCACATGGCCCAAGAAGGCGACTGAATCCAACCAAAACTCACACTTTGAGAACTTAACATAATACTAACTGTCCCTCAAATTCTGGAGCGCTTGGAGGTGCTGCTCATGCTCCTCCCGACTGCGGGAGTAGATAAAGATGTCATCAATAAACACAATCACAAAGGAATCCATATAGGCCTTGAACACGGTTCATCAAGTCCATGAATGCTACAGGAGCGTTGCTCAACCCAAAGGACATTACCAAAAACTCATAGTGCCCATACCGCGTCTGAAAAGCTGTCTTAGGGACATCAGATGCCCTAATCCTCAACTAATGGTAGCCAGATCTCAAATCAATCTTTGAAAACACTTTGGCACCCTGAAGCTGATCAAACAAATCATCAATCCTCGGCAACAAATACTTTTTCTTGATAGTGACTTTATTCAACTGTCGATAATCTATACACATCCTCAAAAATCCATCCTTCTTCTTTAGGAACAAAATCGGTGCACCCCAGGGCGAGACACTAGGTATAATGAAGCCCTTATCAAGCAAATCCTGCAACTATTCCTTCTATTCTTTTAACTCTGGTAGGGCCATCTGGTATGGAGGAATGGAAATGGGCTAAGTGCCCGGAGCCAAATCAATACAGAAGTCAATATCCCTTTCGGGTGGCATCCCGACAGGTCTGCAGGAAACACTTTAGGTCATGAACAATAGGCACAAAATCCATAGAAGGAACCTTAGCGCTAGAATCACGAACATTAGCCAAATAGGCCAAACACACCTTCTCGACCATATGCCGTGCCTTCATATAAGATATAACTCTACTGGAAGAATGGCCAGGAGTCCCTCTCCACCCGAATCGAGGAAACCCCAGCAAGGCTAAGATCATTGTCTTGGCATGACAGTCCAAGATAGCGTGAAAAGGTGACAGCCAATCCATGCCCAATATGACACTGAAATCAACCATATCAAGAAGCAAATGGTCTACATTGGTATCAAGACCTCCAATAGCGACCACACACGAGCGATACACACGATCTACAACAATATCTCCCCCACGGGCGTGGACACATATACATGGGCGCTCAAGGAATCACGGGGCATAACCAAATATGAAGCAAAATAAGATGACACATAGGAGTAAGTAGACCCCAGATCAAATAGAACTGAAGCATCTCTACTGCAAACTGAAACAACACTTGTGATAACAACATCAGAAGACTCAGCCTTGCGTGTAGCTGGAAAGGCATAACATCGGGGGTGGAACCCACCGCCTTGAATCATGTCTCTGGGATGACCTCTAACAGGCGGGCCTCCACCTCTAGCGGCCTGACCTCCACCTCTAACAATCTGGTCCCTATCTCTGGCTACCTGACCCCTACCTCTGGATGGCTGGGTAGACGGTGCGGCATCTGGTGCCAAAACCATGGAACGAGACCTCTAGTACTAAGAGCTACTCGACGCTCGAGGGCCATATCTAGCAATGTGCCTCGAGCCACAAGTATAACATGACCTCGGCTGCTGGGACTACTGACCGGAAAACTGACCCTGTCGACCTGAATAACCACCCTGAAAACTCTGAAGAGAAGGTACACTGATAGGAGCTGGCCGAACATAATAAAGCATATAAGGGCCACGACCACCTGGGGCACCGTGGGATGCCTAAAGTGCTGAATGGAATGGTCTGGAAGAATTTCCTCTACCATAAGTACCCCCGCCTCCAGATGAGGCACCGCTGAATCCACCGGAATGGCGAGGTCTCTTGTCTGACCCCTGACCTCCTAATCCAAGAACCATCTCAACTCGCTTGGCCACATTGGCCTCATCCTGGAAAGGGATTTCGCTCTCTGTCTCCTTAGACATCTATAATCAGAGGCTAAGCAAGACTCTAAATAAAGCTCCTCTCTCTCTCTATGGCGAGCAAAAGAATAGCATGACGGGCCAAATCCACGAAATGAGTCTCATACTGAGTAACAACCATGCTGCCCTGCTGGAGACGCTCCGCTCCTCTAGGAAGAGATGTGAGAACTGATCCCAAGTAAGAGCAGGCGATCCATCTAGTCTAGTCAACAAATAATCCCTCCACCATTTCTTGGTGGAACCAGTCATCTATAAAGCAGCAAAGTCGACCCCATTGGTCTCCAATATACCCATGTTCCAAAGAACCTCATGGAAGCTATCAAGGTACTCCTGGGGGCCCTCTGAAGTGGCACCGCTGAACTGAACTGGGAAAAGCTTGGTAAACCTATCCAAGCTCCAAAAATCCCCGGAGGAAATAGCTTCCCCATCAACGGGCGGTGCTGTAGCAACCGACTGAACTATCCCAACAGGATGGGCTGCTAGAGTCTGAAACTGGGGAGCCATCTGCTCCGGAGTGTGGGTGGCAGGAGTCTGGGCTTCTCCTCCTGCCTGAGATACGGCTGGTGCCATGGGAATGCGCCAGTCTGGGCCACACTCTCCATAAGTCCCACTAATCAGACGAAGGCATCCTGAAGTACCGGGGTGGCAATAAACCCCTCTAGAACCTAAGCTGGTCCTGCAGGAATAGTCTAAGCTAGAACCTCTTCACCGAAATCTACCTGAGGCTCTGTAGCTGGAGTTGCTGCTTGGGACCTGGGCTGAGCCCTGCCCCTGCCCTTTCCTCGGCCTTTGGCATGGCCTCGACCTCTGCCCCTCGTAAGAGCTGCTGCTGGAGGATCCGGCTGCTGACCAGCGAAAGAAGCGGTACGTGTTCTTGCCATCTGCGTGAGAATAAGAATAGAAAATTTCAATCAGTATTGGGATAACAAGAATCGCACGACAGAGTTGAATAAGAGTGAATTTTTTCCTAACTTTATAGCCTCTGGGAGATTAGTACAGACGTCTCCATACCAATCTCCCAGACTCTACTAAGCTTGTTCATGAATTGTGAGACCTAGGCAACCTAGTTCTCTGATACCAACTTGTCCCGACCTGAATTCCTACCGTCTAGACCATGATGGAGTCTAACGGTGAAATTGCTAGGCAAGCCAACATTAGAGGTTCGCAACTTAACAATCTTATAATATACGGTGAACCACTACAACCCAGCACATGATAATTAAATTTTTAAAATGAAATTTGCATAATGATACTGCACAAGCGAAATTTATATGCCTAACTACCCGTGATCTGGAGTCACAATTCACGGACTACTTAGATTAACTACAAGTATTCGGCCGAAAGAAAATGTGCAATTGTTTATGAACTAAAAGAAAACAGTAATGAGTATATAGGAGGGGACTCCAGGAATCTGCGGACGTCGGCAGATCTACCTCGGGTCTCCTGCGCAAAAGTCAGTTGCGATCTCAGAATCAGCTCGGACCGATACTTGGATCTGCACATGAAGTGTAGAGTGCAACATCAGTACAACCGACCCCATGTACTGGTAAGTGTTGAGCCTAACCTCAGCGAAGTAGTGACGAGGCTAGGACAAGACACACACATATAACCTAAACAATATAATCATGCTAAACGAAACAACAATAATAAAGAAATAAAGCAGAAATAATGGGAATGGGACATGCAGTAGGGGATTTCATTGAAGGGAGTGAGAATAACGAAAAGACAGAATAAAACATTAATCTGTAAATAATTTAAGCAATTAACAGGAAGGGAAAAAAGCACGGCATCACCCTTCGTGCTTTTACTCTCAACCTCACCAAATTAATAAATAGAACGGCATGACATCACCCTTCGTGCATTAAACCTCTCATAATATACACGACATCACCCTTCGTGCTTTATCACTCATAATTCATGGCATGAAATCACCCTTTGTGCATTGACACTCACATATCATGGAACGACATCACCCTTCATATTTTACACTCTTCCTCACAATATAAATAATGCATGCACGTCATCACTCTTCGTGCTTTACACTCATCCTTACAAATCACAAAATCAATAACAACAGATAGATAGGAGTATCACAAAGGAACCAGTGTTTTACCCATAGTTAATATCACAAAATAAACTTTAACCTTGAATCAATATCCGAAAGTTACCAAATCTCAGTGAAATCAAATATAAGTCACCCAACATTTCAGATAACACGCTAAGCATGGATAGTAGAACTTAAGGCTACAAAATAGACAAGAATAGAATTTCACTAGCATGCTATGACCCGACAACAAAGCATAAATTCTCGTCACTTCATCTATACATCGTATTTAACAACCAAACACGTAGCAAGTAAACACATAACACGTATTCCCTCGAGCCAAAGTTAGACATGACACTTACCTCGATTTGCTGGCCCCTCACTGCTCAAGCACCACTTTTCCTTTAGAATTAAAATTGAACCCACTCGTATCTAGTCATAATTATCTTAATACCATCAATTATTGCAAACAGAATCAACTTTAATGAAGAATTACAGATTTCCTGAATTTTCCCAAAAAGTCAAAAATTAACCCCGGGCCCGCTTGGTCCAAACTTGAGGTTTGGACCAAAATCCATTTACCCATTCACCCCCGAGCCCGAATATGTAATTAGTTCCGGAATCCGACCCTACATCGAGTTCTAAATCCCCAAATTTGTAAAATTTCCAATTCCCCCAAAATCCCTAATTTCTACCCTTAAAGAACAATATTAAAGACTAGAAATTCGATAAATGATGATGGAAATTGAAGAAAACAAGTTAAAAAGTGCAAACCTATGATTGGGTGTCGAAATCCCTCTTCAAAAATTTCCCTAGGTAGAGTTCTATGGTTGAATGGGACTAAGACTAAGTCCCAATTTTAGATTCTATTTAAACCATTGGACAGGCCTTCACGCGTTCGCGAGAGGCCTGTCACGATCGTGAAGCTGTGGCCCTATTAGCCTACGCGTTCGCGAGGTAACCCACGCGTTCCTGAAGTCATTCTCCCCCCAAGCCTTCGTGTTCGCGAGCCAAATGCGGCGTTCGCATAGAAGGTTACTGACCCCCTCCCGTATGTTACTTAAACCATCACGTTCGTAGGAGACTAATCGCGTTCGCGAAGGGTACCACCCCCAATGCTTCACATTCACAAACAGTCCTTCGCGTTCGTGAAGAAGAAAGTTCCTCCCAGTCTAGCTTACACTTCGAGATCACGAGAGTGGCTTCGCGATCATGAAGCACAAATTACATGTGCACCAGAAACAACAGAACAAGAGAAATTCTAAGTCCGAAACATCTCGTAGCCTATCTGAAACTCACTGGAGCCCTCGGGGCTCCAAATAGAACATGCACACAATTATAAAAACATTATACAAACATGCTCGGGCGATCAAATTGCCAAAATACAACCTAAAACTGCAGATTTAGCATCAAACTCAAGAACACTTAAAGTTACGATTTTTCTCAACCGATAGTCCGAATGATGTCATATAAACTCCATTTCTCACCAAATTTCACAGACATGGTTTGGATATTATAACGGACCTGTACCGAGCTCCGAAACAAAAATACGACCCCGATACCATCAAAATCAACAATTAAGCACATACTTTAAAACCATAAATTTTTCTGAAATTCAATTTTAGTCAAAAATTCATTTCTCGGGCTATGGATCTCGGAATTCGATTCCATGCATACGTCCAGGTCCCATATTTTGTTACAGACCCACAGGGACCGTCGGAACACGGGTCCGAGTCCGTTTACACAAAACGTTGACCAAAGTCAACTAAAAATCACTTTTAAATTTCAAAAAAGTATTATTTCTCCTATTTCCATATAAAGACTTTCCGGAATTATGCTCCGACTGTGCACGCAAATCGAGGAGGATAAATATAACATTTTTAAGGCTAACAAACGTGGAATAAAGTGCTAAAACACAAGATGACCCCTTGGGTCATCACATTTCGTGAAGAGCAAATTTTAATTGCCCAGATTTTGGTCTTCGCGTTGGTGAGCAGATCATCGCATTCGCGAAGGTCAAATTCATCGCCCAATCCAAATTGTCTTTCAGGAATTTTGTCAAATAGTATGATCCCTCTTTTCCTTCTCGTTTTTCAATCAACTTTGGCACACATATTGCCCAAAATCTTACACTGACAATCACACCTCTTCACTCAACCAACCTCACCCAGCAAGCACAATAAATTTCACACCCAAGATTTACAATTAAAACTCAAAATTTGAACCCTAGGCACAAAATACCCACGGTTATTCTTCTATTGTTTCACACCAAGAAAGAGAAGGAGTTAAAATACAAGAGAGAACATCACATACCTTGCAAATGGAGATGGAAAATTGCAACAGACTTGAAGATTATGGACGATTTGATTTTTGGGGTCTTGAGTAGTAAAAAAATTGTTCTTTGAGAAAAGAGGGGTCAAGTGCCCGTTTCCAGTGTTTTTAGCAATTTAACTTACCTGAACCTACGCGTTCGCGAGAGATGCATCGCCTACGCAAGAATAAATCTAGCCAACAGCCGCGAACGCAAGTTAACAAACGCGAACACGAAGAATTAGAAAAGACCGCCAGTCGTGAACGCGAAGAGTGAGAAAAGAACATTCATCACGAATGTGTTGGGCTGTCGCGAACGCGAAGCTCTGTTTCTGCAATTTTTAGTAGCTACTGGTTTGCACTGCCCGAACCATGCAACCTTCTCAAAACAACTCCAAAAAATTTGGCAGATTAGTTATAACTAATATACTAAGCTATTCTTAAAAAGATAATTTCAAAAACGACTAAAAATTTAGAAAACGATGGGTTGCCTCCCACCAAGCGCCGTACTTATCATCGTGGCACGATGCGGATCAACTTTACAACTTTTCTCTCCGCTTGGACGATATGAACTGGGAACCTAGCTTAGAGTCAAGCTTATGACCACGAGCAGTTGGGGTGGTAAATAGATGATCAAGCCAAGCATTAATTTCTTCATTTTTCACTTCTTGTCTTTCATGTGAGGAATGTCATTTTTCCTTCTTGTTCCCTCAAATTGTAAGATGTATGGCCTTTGTATTTACTCCTCGCAATCCCTCATTGAATCGTGTTGTTCAATTCCCATATCACCACACAAGTCCAATGTTTAAAAATGCTTGGAATGTGACAACAAACCTCCAAATTGCAATTATTCCCGGATTTTGACATCCTCTTTTTCCCCCGGACTAGAGTCAATCTCAACCATATTTTCAACCACACCTGTTGAATGTAGTTCCATATTTTTCTTGGCATCACTAACACTCATGAAGTCGGTTGGCGGATATTCATGTCTTAATTCCTCAAATTAGATCTCAATTTTTTCCACGAAATCGGACTTTTCTTGATCTCTGTCCACACTCTCAAGTTGGTGGGCATAGTGATCCTCAACCAATATTAAAATTTGATTTTCCAAAGTGTGGATATCCTCATCAGTTTGAGTCAAAACTTGCTTCAAGTCGTGGAAGCCTTGTTTCAAGTCCTCAAGTGCCAAGCTTTGCTTCTCCTCATTTTCAAGAATGGCCTCCAACATGAGAATTATCCTCTCATTTTGAGAATTTGAGAGTTTTTCTTGATATTGATCAAGTGCTAAAGAAGGATGCTCAATTTTTTCCACTTCCATGTCCCTATACTTGTCATCACAAAAAGTAGAATCATCATAGCAGTGGCTTGGGGAAGAGAAGGACAAATAAGCACAATCATCCTAATGACCATTTTGACGACCACACTTATCATAAATACTCCACTCATGGGTTTGAGATTGTGCGCACAATCCTCCCCCGGGAGAATTTAAACAATTTTGCCACGAGTGTGGTCCTCCACAATAAGGACAAGGGTCATCAAAGTATGAACAACTACCATCCGACCAATTTTCATTATATGATGCCATTTTGTTTTTCAAAACTAAGAAAATAAACAAGAAACAAACAAGAAAAATAGACCAAGGTAAGAATATAATTACACAAATATTCACAAGTTTGGACCAAAGCACTTAACTTACTTCTCAAACAACCTAAATTACGCCAAATTGTTCCCCAGCAAAAACGCCAATTTTGATGATGTCCAAATCCACTACTAAAAAGTAAATGGACACGGTCACATGCAATATAATTTACCCAACTATGAGTCAGAGTCGAATCCCGCAGAGAACAATATGTAGGCGATTAGGAATGTAGGAAAATTATCACTTATTGTGCAGTGCCAAACACTTAGAATTTGGTTGTGAAAATATTATAGCTAAATGCGAAAATGTAAACTAACCTAGAAAGCAAGTAAAATGATCAATGGCTAAAAGTATGGATGCATCGGGAATTACACTCAAGTAACGATCCAATGTATTTCACGATTTTACAAATATGAGCGAGTTTATGTTAATTAAACACGGGTAACAATTCTATAGTAGCTTCTTCCGAAGACCAAAAAGACTTCCTAATTGAATTATCCCTAAGACAATAAAGAGATTAAGCACACCCGGATACGGCTACAAGTAGTTCAATCCTATCCCTAGGTAGAATCTATAAAATGAGGGTTAAAGCCTCAAGTTCTTGTTAATTAATCTTTCCCAACCCCAAATAATCTTTCCCAAAATTAATTCAAAGTTAATGGCCGAGTCATAGGGTTAGCTACTCCCTTTGGAAACATGAAAGAACAAGAATAATTAAAGAAACAATAACTCACTTCATAAATAAATAAAAAGCGTTCAATACATAAGCACAACAAGGTATTTAATCCACACTTTAAATATGAATATTCCCATAAACAAGATTCAAGTGTTGGAAAAAATAGTACACACTTAAATATTCAATACAAAGCAAGAAAATGATTAAATGATCATAAATGAGTAAGAAAATCTCAACCAAAAGCTTCAAATCTTCAAGGCCCAAGTGTGTGTTCAAGAATCCTAGCTCCCAAAAACTTGTTCTCTCTAGTGTAAGGACTGAAAATAAGCCAACGATCTACCAAAGATTTTCTAGGTCGTGTATTAAATGATTTGGGGGTCAAAATAGTGGAATTCCAGAACTGCCCAGGCTTTTCCGCCTATTTCTTCAACGCGTTCGCGAAGGTTTGTTTCTTTAAGCTTTGCGTTCGCGATTATGTTTACGCGTTCGCGATGGTTTGAGTTCTGCTGCTTCGCGTTCGCGGTGTATGCTTCGCGTTCGCGAAAGTCTGGCTTTCTGATGCTTTGCGTTCTTGATGGACCTCCGCGTTCGCGAAGAGTAATTCACTGTGCAGACATCCATTGTCCATTTTATCTCCTTTTTTACTCGTTTTCACATGATTTCTTCACCATCACCACTAAATCACTTGACACATGAAATATGCCAATAAACCTCAATAAATGCCTTAGTTTTTCAACAAAATAATATAAAAGCCTAAGTATCAAGAAGAGATAAGTTGGTAAAATAACAACTTATCAAACCCCCACCTAAATCCGAAAATAACAGATACATAAAGGAGAAGTAATAACTCAACCACAACAACCACTTTCGCATCAGGTTTTAGTCACTAAACTCCCCGAGGTATCGAAACTCGGGCAAATCAAAACTCACGGGTCTCAATACCTGAAACTCAACACTTGGCTTCATGTGCCCTCATTACACTTCATAACCGCATTGATGACTCAAGTGCCAAATAGAGCCATTTCTCACATAGAAGGCAAGTAAACAAGGGTGTGAGTCTATACTCAACAATAGTAAGAAAAACCTCTTAGCCGATAAGAGTGCTTAACTACGTGTATGCTTGTGCAAGTGTCCTAACATAGTTCATACCAGCTAGTAAGCATAAGAAAAGGAACGGACATCATGTAGAATGTTTTCTCATAACCTTCACAAGGTAAAGCTCACACAGGTAAGTGTAACAGTACACATATATCAACAACAAGAATGCCTCCAACCCATCACAAATCATCACAATCAATCCCTGACACATCCCACTTTGTCTCGCCATGTGTGCAATAGTAAAGTTAATGTCTGCCTTGTCTCGCCACCTGCGCATAGTAATGATCCCACCTTGTCTCGACACATGCGCAACCCCCACACACACACACATATATATATATATCCCGCCTTGTCACGCCGCTTGTGCAAATACAATAGTAACAATAGCACGGCAGAAACCTAGTACAATCCCATAACAACAACCGTACGGCAGAAACGTCGTGCATCACAATAACAACAACCGCACGACAGAAACCTTGTGAATCACCACAACAAGTACAACATCAACAATGACAATAATACAAGTACGACAAGTAAATCAAGTCATGGGTCTTCGATCACAAGAACAGTAGAACTAGTTCACAAGGAATAACCATAATAAAGAATACTAGGCGTAATAAGAACAACTCAACAGGGAAGGAAATAATATGTAACAATGGTCCCACAATGTACGGTTCAACAACAAGAAACTAACACGAGTCAAATAATTCCAAATAAGGGTGTGTGCACTAAAGCATATAGGATATCTAAGCTTATTTTAAGTTTGGACAATACGAAGGAGATACAACCAATTGAAATAAAGGGAGGGAGCGAGAAGATAACCATAACCTCGATTAAGGGTGAACATTTACAAAATGGATAACTACAACTTCAAATAAAGATAACCAGTTAGGGGAAAGATAACATGGAAATGGAAGAGATAATAGTTTCAATTAAGGCACATAGCAGTAAGAGTGGATCATGAAGCAATTGATTCTAATTAAGCATGTAGAGGTGAAACTAGTAATTAGACAACATAATCTTAAGAAGAGAAACTGCATATTCAATGAATACAAGAACCTAGGAACAGTAAAAGGCCAATTTCCACAAATAAGTTCGAGCATGGAGTCGTCACCTTGTGTACACGGACCACAATTAGCATAGAAGACTCAAATCCTAAGGGGTAGTACCCCCACACAAGGTTAGGCAGGATACTTGCCTCAAAGAAGACAAGTTGATGCTCTAAAATGAACTTCTTGAGTGAAATGACTTCCGAACAGCTCAACTCTAACTAAAATAACTTCAAAGCACAAATAAAACTCATATGAAACTATTCTGAATCATAACGTCTCAATCTTTATCAAAATCTAAAAATCGACCCAAAAGTCGACCCCTGGGCCCCCACCTCGAAACCCGATAAATTTCACAAAACCCGAAGACCCATTTCAATACGAGTTCAACCATAATAAAATTATCAAATTCTGATACCGATGCGTCCCTCAAACCATGATTTTTCATTTTGAAAACATTCTTCAAGAACCACCATTTTCCTCAACTCAAATACAAATTAAATGATGAAATGAAGATAAAATCATGGAATATAATATATTATAGGTGAAGAACATTTAATCGATTTGCTTGAAAAACCAACAAAAATCTCCCAAAACCGAGGTCCAACTTATAATATGAAGAAAATGGCCAAACCCTCGACTTATATGATTCAACCATGACTTCCGCATTTGCGGACAAGGAAGCGCACATGCGCACACGCATTTGCGAGAAAGAGTTCGCATATGCGAACTCAGATAGCCAGGTCTAGATCTGCATCTGAGGTTATAGCCGCACCACCGGTACCGCATAAGCGCAACAGGGGATGCAGAAGCGAGCTTCTTTGCAAGTGTGATCGTTGGACTGCAAAAGCGGCCTTTGCACCTACGTGTGGCCTCCGTAGAAGCGAGCGAGATCCCAGGATATTTTGACCACATAAGTGACTAAGCTCACATAAAAGCGGAGCCGTACCTGTACTCCAGATGTCGCATGTGCGAAACACCAGAACCAGACCAGAGCACAAGCATGAAAATCGTCTGAAGCTCGTCCGAAACACACTTGGGGCCCCAAGACCCCGTCCAAGAAAATCGACAAGTTCCAAAACCTAACGCAGACCCACTCGAGGCCTCAATTCACATTAAACAACACCAAAAATACAAATCGAGCCATGAATCGAACTTATGAACTTTCCAATCTTCCAACTTCTAAAACTCACGCCGAAACCTATCAAACCAACCCAGAATGATGTCAAATTTTGCAAGCAAGTCCCAAATAGCATAGCAAAGCTGTTCCAACTAACGTAATCACATTCTGACCCCGATATCGCCAAACTCAACTCTTGGTCAAACCTCTCAAACTTTCAAACTTCAGCTTTTCCAACTTTCGCTGAAATGCTTCAAATTACCCTACGGACCTTCAAATCAAAATCTGGACACACGCCTAAGTCCAAAATCACCATACAAAGTTGCTCAAGACCTTATGCCGCCGAATGAGAATTGAATTCTCAAAACGACCGGCCTGGTCGTTACGTTCTCCTCCTTTTAAACAAACGCTCATCCTCGAACGTGCCATGAATCGCCTCGAAATCTTCAAATCAGTAAATGCACACCTCCAACATACACCCGCGGCTGACCATCCAGGTCACCCCAATCTACATCAGCCTGACGAAACCATCTTAACTGTAATTTACCCTTTCTACCAACACCGATAGGGCTTAGAGTCAAAATTCCCACCTTCCATTTATTCCCAAAAGACCCGATTCTAAATCCATAGCCGGTATTAGTCTCAACCAGCCTCAAAAATTCATGCCTACACCCACAAGTTACGAGCACCCAACATGACAGACAACACATAGGCCCACAATAGCATTTCTGCTCAGAATAGCTGCCCGTAATAAAAAACACCACCGGCAATTATCCTCATATCCGATAGGAACATGTTTCAAACCTCAACAACACTTACAATGATGCAAGAACCACGGAGACCTCTTAAATATACATCCAGATCAATGAGTCATAACTAATACCACCGGACATACATCCCCCAAGCTAAAACTCAAGAAGCACCGAACGAAAATAAGTGAATAAGTAAAGTGAAACACATAAGAGAAATATCAAACAGGTCCGAAAGGCGAAACTCTCTATCATCACCATACTACAAATCAATTTAAATGGGGAAATCAAAGTACATGAACAAATCATAAGGATATCACCCTTGTATAACTCTCTACCGCGGCACGCAGCCCGACTCAAACATATCCAATCACATGAAATCGCAAAGTTCTCACCCTTAACTCTAAATCACAGTTCGAATATACATCATACAAAATTTGAATCTTCCACTAACTCAATTTTACCAATAAAATCACAACACTTACTGAACTCTCACCCCGGCATAGTACCAAAACACAAATCGTAACCAAGAATACTCGAGAGTCACATCAAAACCTACCATAATAGACAACAGGAACTCACTTCTAGTCTCACAACTCTTAATAATGAATAAAAACAGACGATAGACATGGGCTACCGGGCATAGAATCTCCCATCAAGGCAAACACATAAACAGAGTACTAAACATGAAACTCACCCGTAAGTGAAGAAACAAATAAGGGAAATCATCATGATAAGCAAAACTAAAACGAAATACGAATGGTGCCCCACTATAACAAATCAAAAGCGTACATGTATGACATCATCTTGTGCAACGGCCTCCAGCCTACTATATGAAACACATTAACGGGTCAAGCCTCCCCTTCTTGGGAGCCCTTTACTCGCCCGAATACTTTGCTGTGACACACATGTCCGGAGTCTAGGACAATATCTAACCACGTGGCCGGTATCTCCACACTCAAAGCAACCTCTCTGCTGATATAGCTGTGGAGATTGTGCAGTGTGGATACCCTGAGACCCATGAGCATCTGAAACACTGTGCGTAGTCGAAAGTACAAACTGAACTGGCTGACCCATAAAACCTCTGCCATGCCGCACCTTGCCTCCAAAATAAGGACCAGTAGATCTCTCCGACTTACGAGGCTTCCTCGCCTCCATGTACTCTCTATCCTGACCTCGCCTATCCTCCCTCTCATGGCCCCACCTGTCCTCTCTCTCCTGATCTCACATGCCCTCTACTCGGCGAGCGATCCCTACCACCTGCTGAAACAAAACATCTGACTCTAACTCCCAAGCCATGTTGAACCGAATATCATTCCTAAGCTCCTGAATGAATCTACAGACATGCTCTCTAACTGTAGCGACCAAAGCAGGTGCATGCCTTGCCAAATCACTAAATCTAAGGGCATACTCTAATACTGACATAGTGCCCTGGTGGAACTTCTCAAACTCCGCACACCATGCATCCTAAAGGGACTGAGGTACAAACTCTCTCAAGAACATCTCTGAAAACTGAACCCATGAAAGTGAAGTTTCCTCGGCCGGGCTACCCAACTCATACGCCCTCTACCATTGATAAGCCGCTCATCTGATAGGAACACCACCGGCAATTATCCTCATATCCGATAGGAACATGTTTCAAACCTCAACAACACTTACAATGATGCAAGAACCACGGAGACCTCTTAAATATACATCCAGATCAATGAGTCATAACTAATACCACCGGACATACATCCCCCAAGCTAAAACTCAAGAAGCACCGAACGAAAATAAGTGAATAAGTAAAGTGAAACACATAAGAGAAATATCAAACAGGTCCGAAAGGCGAAACTCTCTATCATCACCATACTACAAATCAATTTAAATGGGGAAATCAAAGTACATGAACAAATCATAAGGATATCACCCTTGTATAACTCTCTACCGCGGCACGCAGCCCGACTCAAACATATCCAATCACATGAAATCGCAAAGTTCTCACCCTTAACTCTAAATCACAGTTCGAATATACATCATACAAAATTTGAATCTTCCACTAACTCAATTTTACCAATAAAATCACAACACTTACTGAACTCTCATCCTGGCATAGTACCAAAACACAAATCGTAACCAAGAATACTCGAGAGTCACATCAAAACCTACCATAATAGACAACAGGAACTCACTTCTAGTCTCACAACTCTTAATAATGAATAAAAACAGACGATAGACATGGGCTACCGGGCATAGAATCTCCCATCAAGGCAAACACATAAACAGAGTACTAAACATGAAACTCACCCGTAAGTGAAGAAACAAATAAGGGAAATCATCATGATAAGCAAAACTAAAACGAAATACGAATGGTGCCCCACTATAACAAATCAAAAGCGTACATGTATGACATCATCTTGTGCAACGGCCTCCAGCCTACTATATGAAACACATTAATGGGTCAAGCCTCCCCTTCTTGGGAGCCCTTTACTCGCCCGAATACTTTGTTGTGACACACATGTCCGGAGTCTAGGACAATATCTAACCACGTGGCCGGTATCTCCACACTCAAAGCAACCTCTCTGCTGATATAGCTGTGGAGATTGTGCAGTGTGGGTACCCTGAGACCCATGAGCATCTGAAACACTGTGCGTAGTCGAAAGTACAAACTGAACTGGCTGACCCACAAAACCTCTGCCATGCCACACCTTGCCTCCAAAATAAGGACCAGTAGATCTCTCCGACTTACGAGGCTTCCTTGCCTCCATGTACTCTCTATCTTGACCTCGCCTATCCTCCCTCTCATGGCCCCACCTATCCTCTCTCTCTTGATCTCACATGCCCTCTACTCGACGAGCGATCCCTACCACCTGCTGAAACAAAACATCTGACTCTAACTCCCAAGCCATGTTGAACCGAATATCATTCCTAAGCTCCTGAATGGATCTACAGACATGCTCTCTAACTGTAGCGACCAAAGCAGGTGCATGCCTTGCCAAATCACTAAATCTAAGGGCATACTCTAATACTAACATAGTGCCCTGGTGAAACTTCTCAAACTCCGCACACCATGCATCCTAAAGGGACTGAGGTACAAACTCTCTCAAGAACATCTCTGAAAACTGAACCCATGAAAGTGAAGTTTCCTCGGCCGGGCTACCCAACTCATACGCCCTCTACCACTGATAAGCCACTCATCTGAGCTAAAACGTAACAAAAGAAACCCCGCTCGTCTCCATAATACCCATAGTGTGAAGAATGTGGTGACACTCCTCCAGGAAACCCTGGGCATCATCTGTTACGAATCCACTGAAGATAGGAGGGTGATAGTTCTTGTACCTCTCAAGTCTAAGCTGTTCTTGCTTAGATGCTGCTACCTTGACCACATGCTGAATTGGAGCCACAGGTTGTGTTGCCATAACACCTGGAACCTGACCCACATGAACTCGTTGCTCTAGAGTGGGGTGGCGGAAGTCTGAGCTCCTCCACCGGTCTGTGAAGTAGCTGGTGCACCCGAAATCAATCCCGCCTGAGCTAATGTACCAAACATATTCAGGAACTGTGCCAAGGTCTCCTGAAGTCAATGGGTAACAGTAGGCACCTCTGGTACTTGCCCCACAAATGGAACTACTGGCAGCTCCTCAACTGCTGCTATGATAGGTGCCCTAGATGCGTACGTGCTCCTCGTCGGCCTCTGTATCTGCCCCTAGCGACATCTGCTCCGGTGATATCAATGAACTCGCACGATAGGAATGAAGGAAATGAAACTATACTATTAGTTTCGTAGCCTCTCGAAGATAAGTACATACGTCTCTGTACCGATCTACAAGACTCTACTAAACTCGTTTATGACTCGTAGCACCTACGAACCTAGAGCTTAATACCAACATGTGACGACCCAATTTTCCCTCCTTCGGTTATTGTGATGGCACCTAGTATTAGGGACTAGGTAAGCCTAACATTTACTAAATAACGACAATAATAAATAATATCTAACAACTTTTGAAATAGAATTCTCTATAAAATTTACAATTTTTAAAAACCGGTAGTACTGCTACATTTTCTAAATACTACTGTTTGAAATAAAGTAAACAGTGTGAATACAAAACAGAAGGTGACTCTAAAGCCTGCAAACGCAACAAGCAGTTTACCTTGAGTCTCTACAGCAGCGATCCGCACAACTAGCTAATGATCAACAGACTTCAGAATACCTGGATCTGCACAAAAATGTGAAGAAGTGTAGTATGAGTACACCACAGTGGTACGCAACAAGTATCAAGACTAACCTTAGTGGAATAGTGATGAGGAAAAGTCAACACACCTACTAGACTAAATAACCTGAACAAGTATAAATATAGGAACGGTAGAGTATGATATTTACATAAAGTCTACGCGATATGGTAAGCAGTACATCAGTTGCAACAAGAAATGAAAAGAACAAGTATCAGCGGAATACCGCAATAATGATACAAAAGAAAGAACGAAAACACAACCTAAATTCGAAATTCACATATACAAAGAGGACAAGAAATAACTCAACCACAACAACCGCTTACGCATAAGGTTTTAGTCAATAAACTCCATGAGGTACCGAACCTCAGGAAAATCACAACTCACGGGTCTCAATACATAAACCCTAACACTTGGCATCATGTGCCCTCGTTACACTTCATAACTGTAATGAACCCAAGCATGAAAATCTCCATATACTCGTCTGAAACACACTTTGGGCCCCAGGACCCCGTCCAAGCACATTGACAAGTTCCACAACCTAACACAGACCCACTCGAGGCCTTAATTCACATCAATAAACACCAAAAATACAAATCATGCCATGAATCGAACTTATGAACTTTCCAATCCTCCAACTTCTAAAACTCGCGCCGACAGCTATCAAACCAACTCGGAATGACATCAAATATTGCAACAAGTCCCAAATAACATAACAGAGCTATTCCAACTCTCAGAATCACATTCTTACCTCGATATCGCTAAAATCAACTCTTGCTCAAACCTCTCAACCTTCCAAACTTCAACTTTTCCAACTTTCGCCGAAATGCTTCAAATTAACCCAGAGACCTCCAAGTCCAAATCGGGACACATGCTTATGTCCAAAATCACCATACGAAGTTGTTCAAGAACTTATGCCACCGAATGACACTTGAATTCTCAAAACAAACGGTCGGGTCATTACAATGATCTTCCCGAGTCTAGGAGTACACCAGAATGCCATCAATAAACATAATGATGAAAGAGTCAAGATAGGGCCGGAACACACTGTGAATCAAGTGCATAAAAGCTACTGGGGCGTTGGTCAAACCAAAATATATTACAAGGAACTCGTAGTGACCATACCGAGTCCTGAAGTTAGTCTTTGGAATTTTTGGCTCCCGAATCTTCAACTGATGATAGCCTGAACGTAAGTCAATCTTGGAAAACACCTTAGCCCCCTATAAATGATAAAATAAGTCATTAATATGAGGCAATAGATACTTTTTCTTCACTGTAGCTTTGTTCAACTGGCGGTAATCAATGTACATAGGCATAGAACCATCTTTGTTCTTCACAAATAAGACCGGAGCACCCCAAGGTGACACACTGGGCCAAATGAAGCCCTTATCAAGAAACTCTTGTAACTCCTCCTTCAACTCCTTCAACTCTGGAGGAGCCATACGATATGGAGGAATAGAGATGGGCTGAGTGCGGTAACTAATCAACGCCAAAATCAATATCTCTGTTGGGCGGCATGCCTAAAAGATCCGTTGGAAACATATGTGGAAAGTCCCTCACTAGTGGAACTAACTCAATTATAGGGGTATCAATGCTAACATCTCTCACATAAGTTAGATACACAACACACCCCTTCTCAACCATTCATTGAGCTTTAAGAGATGAAATAACTCTACTGGGAGCATACTCTAAGGTACCCCTTCACACTAATCGTGGTAATCCTGGCATAGCTAGCGTCACGGTCTTAGTGTGACAATCAAGAATAGCATAATGGGCCGACAACCAGTCCATGTCCAAGATAACATCAAATTCTACCGTATTGAGCAATAATAAATCGGCTCTGGTCTCAAAACCAATAAGAGCAACCAAACACGACCTATACACACGGTCCACAACAAGAGAATCTCCCACAGGAGTAGACACATAAATAGGGGAACTCAAAGAATCCCGAGATACGCCCAAGTACGGGGAAAAATACGAGGACACATAGGAATAAGTACCGCTTGGATCAAATAAGACCGACGCATATCTATGACAAACCAGACCAATACATGTAATGACAGAGTCAGAAGAAACTGCCTCTGTATGAGCTATAAGAGAATAATATGTTGCTTGGCCTTCTCCTCTAGGGCGACCTTGACCTCCCTGGCCTTTACCTCGAGCTGGCTGAGCAGGTGGGGTGGTAGCTGGTCCTGGAATCTTAGCATGAGGACTCGATGGAGCACGCGGTGGCTGAGAAGTCTGTGGAGGTGGGGCAATCCCTCACCATATGGCGAGTGTCTCAAAACTCAAAACAAACTTTCAGAGGGCGTGGCTGATTTTATTGGCTCGGGCCAGGTCTGCTGGACCGGATGCTAAAATCACCTTATGCAGGAGGCACACTAGATACTATCGGTGCATAATAAGGCTCCTAGGTCCTAGAAAAGGGCAGAATA
This sequence comes from Nicotiana paniculata, assembly GCA_005239505.1. NCBI lineage: Eukaryota > Viridiplantae > Streptophyta > Magnoliopsida > Solanales > Solanaceae > Nicotiana > Nicotiana paniculata. The sequence continues at coordinate 41,071 of MDKI01202377.1, read as the reverse complement.
CCACCGGTGGCTAGAACAACTGAATAAACGGAGCGGCTCACATAACCCCTACCATGGGAAACTGCAGCTGGGGCACGAGTACCGCTGTAAGTGCCAGACTCTCGAGACCTCTTGACCTCCCTCTCCTCTCTATCCCGAGCCACAATGCCATCTAATCTCCTAGATGATCACAACCTGCTGGTAAGTAATATCCATCTCTAACTCCCTGTCCATACAAATCCGGATATTAGGGTGGAGTCCCTTAATAAACTGACAAACCCTCTCTGGAACTGTGGCAACCAAGGCCGGTGCATGTTGGGCTAAATCACTGAAGCGAAATACATACTCTGACACAGTCATAGCACCCTGGCGCATCTGCTCAAACTTTGTGTGCCATGCATCTCCAAGGCTCTAAGGGACATACTCTCTCAAAAACATGTCCGAGAACTAAGTCTATGTAAGTGAAGCTTCCTGAACCAGATTACTCAACTCATAAGCACGCCACCATATATAGGTTTCTCCTCTAAGATGGAATGTAGTAAAACAAACCCCACTCAACTCTGCTACACCCATAGTACGAAGAATACAGTGGCAATCCTCCAGGAAACCCTGGGCATCATCTGTCGCCAATCCACTGAAGATAGGAGGGTGATACTTCTTGTGCCTCTCAAGTCTGAGTTGCTCTGCCTCAGAAGCTGCTGCACAAGCCTCGTACTGGACCAGAGAAACCGGCTGCACCGGTATAAACTCTAGAACCTGGTCGACCTGAACCCGTTGCTCTAGGGTACGGGCTACAGAAGTCTATGCCCCTCCCCCAGCCTGAGATGTGGGAGGAGCAAGTGGAATCAATCCAACCTAAGATAAAGTGCTAAACATGCTCATGAACAGGGCTAGTCTCTCCTGGATGGATGGTGTAGCAACAGGTACCTCAAGTGCCTGCCCTCCAGCTGGAGCTACTAGGGGCTTCTCTGTAGCAGCTCGTTCGAGTGAGCTGGTTGCACCGTTTGAACGTCCTCGGCCTCTACCCCGGCCCTGTCCCCGGTCTCTAACGGCTCTAGCAGGGGGTGGAGGTGCCTGGCCATCAGATCTGCCTGTATGGGTCCGCACCATTTCTAAGAAAGAACAGAGTACAGAAGTTTAGAATTTTGAAGTCAACAATTTTCTCCCAACAAGGGATCAAAGAAGTGTAATTTGTCCTAAGAGTTTCATAGCCTCCCGAAGATAAGTACGGACGTCTCCGTACCGATCCATGAGACTCTAATAAACCGGCTTGTGATTTATGACACCTATGATATTAGAGCTCTAATATCAACTTTTCACGACCCAATCCTTCCTCCGTGAGAGTTCGCGATGGCACCTAGTCTCTACGACTAGGTAAGCATGACATTTATAGAAACAATGAAATAAAAGAATAAATCTTGACAACTAATAGCAACACGTAATTTAATAACTGATACCAATGCTGCTCGGCATATACAATAACCAACTTTCGAAATATACACAGAATTTCCCCAAGACCCGGAACATCATAAGTCACAAGCTTCTAAGAATTTGACTAATTGTTATATACATCAGTATCTAGAAGAAGTAAAGGAAGAAATACACAAAAGAGATAAAGGGGGACTCCGAGGTCAACAGACGTGAGTAGATGTACCTTGAAGTTTTTGGAACAACAGTAAATGCACAACTAATAGTGAGGCTGGTAGGAGGTACCTGGATCTGCACTCGAAAAACATGTGCAGAAGAATAGCATGAGAACACCACGATGGTACCCAATAAGTGCCAAGCCTAACCTCGGTCGAGCAGTGACGAGGTCAGGTCTGGCCCACTGGTAAATAATAAATAAGGCAGGAGAATATACAATATAATAAGAAACTAGAATTTAACAAATGGAAACACAGCAAAATAACAATACAACACACGGGGGTAAACGGTAGAGGATCTCCCGAGATACCGTCTCGTAGTTCCAAAATAAATATGCAGGGAGAACTCCCGAGGTACCGCCTCATAGTCTCAAAAGTAAATGTGCAGGGGGGACTCCCGGGATACCTTCCAGTAGTCCCAAAATAAATACGCATCTCAAACAATAGAGATAACAATTACAACAAGAAAAACCTACAGTTTAGACTAAGTACAAGTCAAGAAAAGGAGCAGGAATCCACTAAACATGCTACACAAAGTTAAGATAAATAATTAAGACACGTAGCCATGCTATTCTAGGCTAATAGGATAACTACACAAGCTAGTATAACTCAATTAAGATGAAAACGGGTTATTACTCAGTAAGAAATAGGTTTTACAACAAATATCCCATGTACGCACTCATCACCTCGCGTACACGCGACTCACATATTATAACAATACCAAATCCTAAGGGGATTTCCCCCACACAAGGTTAGGCAAGCCACTTACCTCGAACAAAGCTTAATAAATTGGTAACAATGCCTTTTCCACGAATATCTGACTCTGAATGACCCAAATCTAGACAAGATCAACTGCATACCATAAATATAACTATAAGAAGATAATCGAATTAATGAAATCAAAGCTAAAGCAAAAAATTAGAAAATCGCTCCAAAAAGTCTCCCCGGGCCCACACCTTGGAATCGGGTAAAAGTCATAAAATATGAAAACTCATTCACTCAGGAGTTCACTTGTACCAAAATTATCCAAATTCGATGTTAAAATCCCAATCAAAACTCAAAAATTCGGTTGAAGAACTTTTCCCCATTGTTTCCGAATTTTAAACCCAAATCTGAAATTAAAGGGTGGAATCAACAATTGATTAATGAGATATAACCAATAAAGAGTTAAGAATCTTTATCCACAAGCTTTCTCTGAAAACCTCTCGAATTTTCGCCTCAATCCGAGCTCTCTAGGTCCAACAATGGATAATGAATGCAAACGCTCGAACTTAGCCTTTTATGCCCAGTGATTTCGCATCTGCGGGCCTAAAGTCGCACCTGCGACGCTGCACCTACAGAATTTCCATCGCAGGTGCCGAGATGAATTATTTCCTTAGATCTGCTTCTACGATCAATGGGCCACACCTGCGTGCCTACTCATGCGGTTATCTTTCCGCTTCTGCGATCCTCAAGCTCCAGGCCCTTCTGTTTCTGTGCTCCATCTTTCGGAGAAGCGACTCCGCTTCTGCGGTCCAATCTTGAGATGCACCCACATACCAAGCTTGACCAAACCGCACATGTGCTCCTCCTTCCGCATGTGCGAGCCCGCACCTGCGGTCTCCCCTCCGCAGGTGCGAAACACCAGAAACCAAAAAATCTTCAGCAACTAGCCTAAGTCCAAATTCAATTTGTTAAGCATCTGATACACACCCGAGGCCCCCGGGACATCAACCAAACATACCAACCAGTCCTAAAACACCATATGAACTTAATCGAGCTCTCGAATCACATCAAACAACGCTAAAAAAATGAATCACCCTCCGCTTTAAACTTAATGAACTTGAAACTTCAAATTTCAACAAACGATTCTGAAACCTATCAAACCACGTCCGATTGACCCCAAATTTTGCACACAAGTCATATTCAACATTCTCGACCTACTCCAACTTCCGGAATCGGAATCTGACCTAGATATCAAAAGTCCATCTGGCCAAAATCTCCAAAAATTCAACTTTTTCCATTTCAAGCCTAATTCAGCTACAGGCCTCCAAAACACAGTCCAAACATGCTCCTAAGTCCAATATCACCCAACGGAGCTAACAGAACCGATGAAACTCCATTCCGAAATCGTCTTCACACAGTTCCAACTACAACCAAAATCTTAGAACTTAAGCATCCATTTAGGGACTAAGTATCCCAAAACACTCTAAAAACACAACCAAAACCTCTCAGCACGTCACATAAGCAGAAAATATAGGGGGAAGCAGTAAACGGGGGGTTGAGGCTATTACTCTCAAAACGAACAGCCGGGTTGTTACAGATTAACACCCGGGGCCCTGCTGAAACATACCAACAAGTTTGAAATCATAAAACGAACTCGCTTGAACCCTCGAAACGCATAAAACAACATCAAAACTAAGAATCACACCCTAAACCAATTCAAATCAACTTATGAACTTCAAGTTCTTCCAATTCACTCTGAATGCGCTGAAACGTACTTAAACTACTCGAAATGACACCAAGGTTTGCGTGCAAGTCTTAAATCACCATACTGAACTATTCCCGGGGTCGAAATCCCAAACGAACCTTGATAACACAAAAATCTACCACAAACCAATTTTAAAGATCTTTAAAACCTTTAATGAGCCAAGTTTCACTATTAAGAGTCGAAACGTTCCCAAGACATCAAAAACTGAATCGAACATACGCTCAAGTCCGTAATTATCATACGAACTTATTGAAACCTTCATATCCTGATTCTGAAGTTGTTTACTAAAAATGTTTACCGAAGTCAAACTTAGCCTTTTTTTGCCAACCTTAAGGAACCAAGTCTTCCGATTTCAACCTGAACCCTTCCAAATCCCGAACCAATCATCCTCGCAAGTCATAAAATAATTAAAGCACATACGAGAGTCTCATTTAGGGGAACAAAGTTGTAGAGAGAAAAACGACCGGTCGGATCATTACAATATTCATTGTTAACTATTTTACATTATATTATATTCAATTCGGTTGTATTCAAATAATAAAAAAATCATTAAAAATAGTGATATTTAGTTGTATTCAATTCACTATATCATTTGTATCTTCTTTTACACTGTATTCAATTTACTGTATTTAATTCCGTTGAATTAAAACTAAAAAAATTCTAAAAATCAAGGAGCTACGACAAAAAATAACCTTGTAATATATAAATACATGCAAAAATACAAAAAAGAAAATAAACGGTATTTGCATTGAATAATACAGAATACAGTCAAATTAGAGTGTTTGCAGAGAAACAATGTATTTATATTGTTGTATGTGACTTAATAGCAACGAAGCAGAGAGAGTTTGTCGGAGATGACGTCTTCTGACCAAACAAAATATTTTATACATTATATTAAAACAAAAAAATGAAGACGAATAAAATCCGCCAAATGAACAAATATCCGGCCATAATGTGTATTTCGATGTATTTAATTTGTAAACAAGAAATAAAATATACTCAAATCTAAAAGAATACACTCAGATCTGAGAAAATATAGTCGGATATGAGAAATTCGGTCGGTTAGCCATGGTTTCTAGCCAGAGATGACGGCGGTGGTGGAGGTAAGGAGGAGGCCGATATGGATTGAGAAATTTAAGGTACTAAATTGAGAAATTTTCATAGCGGGCGAGAGACGAGAGTAAAAAGGAGAGAGAAAAAACAAGAAGGAGGTTGAACGGTAGTGTTTCGGTGGGTTAGTCCTGGAGTGGTTCTCCGGCGAGATTGTAACACCAAAGAGATACAGAGTTTAAGGGAAATGTGGGAGGGAGCTAGGCTATAGTACGAAGATAAAAGGAGGAAGAGATGAAAATGTTACTTTAGGGTTAAAAATCCTTTAGAGAGGGTTTTTGCTATCAAATCCAACATGTAGTTATGTTTTATAATTAGTTTAAAGTGTATTATTTTTTATCATAAATATACTTTATAATTTAGTTATACCATATAAAATTTCCTTAAATATACCCTCCGTCAACCTATCGGACAAAATATGGTCTCAATATTATCTTCTCAACTCATTTCCCCTATGACTAACGGTCAACTTGAATTAAAAAAAAATATTTTATTGTAATTCCACATGTCATTTCATTATTAGTCCAATCCAATTAAATAAATGGAAAAAATTCAAAACTGCCCACGAACTATTAGTCAACTAAATATACTCTCCGTCCATCTATGGGTTCAATAATTGCCCAGAAATTTCATCCACGTGAAAAAATGCTCAAACCCACCACAAACCACTTTTCACCTTAAACGAATCTATCTTAGAATATTTTTATCAATTTAGAAGAATCACAAAGAAAGAAACTATTTTTTATTTGTTTTATTTATAATCATTTACTAAGACTATAATAATACTTTGTGTGTGTATATATATATATATATATATATATATACGGACAGAGAAATCAGTGAATTGTCATATGTTATAAACGGAAGAAACTAAATATCATAAACGAAAGGAGGCTAAATATCATGATTCTTTCATAAGTCTTCTAATTAGAAATAAAATAAATAGTGAAAGCTGGTATTCTAGGAAAAAAGTTGGCCTCAATTTTGAGATTATCCACAAGAATTAATATTGACAAATAAAATTTAATTTTTATATATTGTGATGGATCGGATGTCCGATAACTTATGGTTCGTCAGTGAGCAATATTAATATTAAAAAGAATAAAAGAGGGGAGAAAGTAAAATATAAATGATTGAAAAAATAATTTTTTCGGTGAGATTCTATGTCTTTCGAGTGGGTTAGTGATTGGGTTGGGTAACTTAGAAAGCCGGTATTTTTGGGGTATTTATGAACTGATAGCTGGACGAAGGGTATATTTAGCACTGGCCAACAATTTAGGGTCAATTTTGGCCCTTTTCCATTTATTTAATTAGATTGGACTAATGCAAAAATAACACGTGGAATTTAAATTTTTTTATATCAGGTTGACTGTTAGTCATATTTGGACTGATAGAAGGAAAGAGCATATATTTAGCCAATGGTTCGGACTCAGTTTTGGCCTTTTTCATATCTTAATCCTCCTTGTTTGTGTTCTATTCTATGTTGTCAAATTGTCAATTCATCTCTTCCGACTCTCTCATATTTGCCTCGAATTTTTTGTTTCTTACAACAATGGCACATGATAAAGCTGAATGAAACTTATATAAAAATGTTTATCGAATTGTATTTGTTATAGAACTGAAATACAGATGAATAGTCGTGACATTTAGAATTGTAACATCTAAATAGAAAACATCCACTCTATCTTTTGAACCGCCGTAAGCGTGCTTTATTGACAATTTATTTATTAACCATCATCAAAATACATTTATACTAGAATTTTCAAATTGTATATACCTCGAGTAAGAAGTGAATAAGAAATTATGAAATGAATGCTTACAAAATTTATATGCACAAATTTATAGAAATTCTAAAAAAGGAAATCGAAAACATTTTTTTTAATCCAGTTAATTAGTACATAAGACTGAAATATGTATATCTACTATTCATTACTACACATGAGTAATGTTGGGCTCGACCAATCCAAAGATACTTTTAATATAATATGATATTGTCTACATTTAGCCAAGATCCCAGAATTTTTCGCAGAAGTCCTCAAACCATTAAGAGATCAATTTTCGAGATTCACTTTATGCCCCCCTCATCGCCAATTTATTTATGGAGTCCAAAGCCCGTAACTAGCTCACTACTAGAAATTCGGGAAAAATCGTCCACAAAAACTGACCAAAGTCGGTCGGTAATGGCGAACAACCGTCCAAAACGCGATCATTAACGTGTGGTCCATATTTTGAAGGTCTGAAGAGCATATCGACCAAAGTTGGCTGGAAATTACCGATCAACATTGGTTGGTATGCTCTACACGACCATCTGATAATTTAAATGACTTACCGACCAACATCGGTAGGAACGTTATTTTAATAATTTAATTTTACCGACCAACATTGGTTAATGTTTTAAATTTATTAATTGTTCTTACCGACCAATTTTGGTCGGTATTAAAAAATATTTTATTATAAATAATTAAAATATAAAAATACCGACAAATGTTTGTCTGTAATCTGGACATGGCAAACTTACCGACCAAAGTTGGTAGGTAATGTTGAATTTCTAGAAATTCAATATGCATTAACCGACCAACATTGATCGGTAATTTTTAATTTAATATTTTTTGTTAGTTACTGACCAAGGTTAGTTGATTTTCTAGGATTAATTTTGGTATAAAATGTCTGTTTTGGTATTTACACCACATGCCAAATATAAATAGCATACAAGTACCCCCAATTCGCATCTAATAACCACCAATTTACCAAATACAACCCCTAATTCACCACAAATCCAACAAGACATCCAAGAACAACAACAACAACAACAAAACATCAAATTAATTCTTTAAAACTAACAAATTAAAGTTCAATTAAACTTAAACATTACAATTCAAAATCAAGCCAAAACTAAGTAATTACAACAAGTTCAAAAGTGTTCAATCTAATTCAAAACTCGTTCTATTAGTCTAGTTCAACGTATATCAATGTATTGGTCAAGGTGTTTTCTATAACATCATCACCATACGATGAACTTTCATCTACAAGACGTTATAGAGAACGATCTTGTGGAGGATGGGAAGAGCGATCACGGGCCGGATGGGAGGAACGATCACGTGGAGGCCGAGCCTCTAGCGATAACTTGCGAGACCGATGCAACGGAAAAGCTCCAGTAGAAAGGAGAGTTCTGATCTGAGCTTGCATACCAAGGAATTGAGCATCTCTGAGCCTTTATCTTTCCTTGGCCGCTTCCAGCTCGGATGTAAGCTTGGTCACTGTCTCCCACATAGCAGAGAGGATCTCCCTATTAAGTTCCTCGCCCTGTGAGGAAGTCCATATTCCTTGCATTCCGCACCTACTGCGATGAAATTTATTCTCAGGAAGCCCGTATACCTACCCCCTTTTGGACCGCCAATAGCCTCCAACCATATTCTTTCAGCATCCTCGTCCGAAGGTTGGGTTGGTTCGCAGGATTCACAAGCTGTCTGACTATGAATGAATTCCTCCACGTTACTTTGGTAGCGACCCTACATTACATTAAATTAAATTATTATTAAAAAATTCTTATAAAAGTAAATTATAACACTTAAAGAAAATTGAAAGCTTACATATGCAGTATCTGCCCGTTCTCGACCCACCTATCTCCATCCTCCTCTTTCTTCTTCTTTAAAATATGTATCTCCTTGAATAGCTCATCATGTCTCATTGGACGCTCATACTTCTTTTCCTGAAAACAAATTAATTTAGTTAATAAATAGAATTTATATACTTAGAAAAGTAAATAATTTAAGTAATTACCAATCTTCTTCTTATTGTCCCGATGTTGATAGCACCCCCAATGTGCATGGAGCCTCTCTTCTCGGATGAGCGATCTTTCTTCCATAGTTCGCTCTTCTATAAGAATTGCTAAGTCTTCCATTGCCTTAACAAATCATCCCATAAATGCTGCGGACACCAGTCAGGCCTCTTGTTCTTCTTTCTACCATCAAAGAAATGATCTGCCAATCTCTTGCGGGTTTTATGATGAAACATTGCAGCCACTTCCTTGATATAGCGGGTTTTCCATACACACTTGCTCTGCATTTCAAAAGTTAAATATTAGATGGAAACATCATATATATAAATTACTAAACTGATTAAAAAAATATTTATACCTTACACTGATTGAAAATATGCTCTTTCAGCGAGTATGGGAAATCAGTCCAAGTCGCATAAGGGCCATCATGGTGATTATATTCATAATTTGCTTATCCGGCTTGAACTTGAAATTGAACAATAAAAAAACATGAATATATTAGTAAAAACATTATAAAATAATAAATGCAAAAATAACAAATATCTCTTACCTGTTACCCTCAAGGACTATGATAATCCTGCCATAGTGATCATAAAGCACTACCTCTGGATCATCATCCTCACCATGTGTAATAGAGTCATGTGTAGATTGTGTAGGGGGCTCAAAGCTTCGTTCTTGTAGGCGATGTCCTGAAATGGATGGAGTCGATGATGAAGATGGATGTGATCCCTGTGACAACGACATAGTTGGATACGATCCAACTGGCTGTGATACTGATCGCTGTGACCCGAGTGGCTGTGATCCATGTGGCTCTGATATGTGGGGATGAGATCCACATGGTTGTGATGCAGATTTATGCTATCCACATGGCTGTGAGGCAACTTGACTGTATGTCAGGTGTATAGTCCTATGGCTCTGTGATGGAAGACCCGGTGTCTGGATTAATAGGCCTCATGATGGTGTAGAAGCTCAGTATAACCGTGTGGTGGAGGATAAGACATAGGAATCTCTGAAGAGGGTGGAAAAGAGAGAGTATTATTATTCCCATATTCTACCCTCCTCTTTCCATTCCCAGCCTTTTGTCCCTGAGAACTAGTAGGGTTATTGTTACCTTGATCCTTGTATTCAATCTGCATAATATAATGCATATTTTTTTTGGTAATTATATCATTGTATTAACCACCAAAGTAAATATTTACAAATCAGTAGGTCATCTCAACCTAACTTCCTTACTGGAACAAAAAACTAACTGATTCTATATTATACTACCTTTTAATCTCCTTTATATAATTTCTATCTGACTAACTACTCAGTAATTATATTTTGCTAGTAAGACACGAGTATACCCCTCAACCCTAATGTTTCACATACATACTACTCTCATTGCAAGAACATCCCATGTTGTTGCTTTTTTATCAAATATTCTTGCATTTCTTTCAATCCACAATGTATATACGTATTTTGTAAATACCATTTTGAGGATTCTGGCCATTTGAGATCTCCCTTTTGTCTTCTGTATTATCCAATTCTGCCATTCTGACCATGAAGATATAATTGGTTGAACTTGTAGCCATTTTATGAGCCTGCACCATATGGTTCTACCATATAAGCTTTCTGCAAAGATGCGATCCCTTGTTTCCAGTGCTTGGTTGCAAACACAACATGTTTCATCCACTTGCACTTTCGATTTCTTCAATCTGTCAGTAGTGGGAAGCCTTCCATGCATTAGCAACCACATCGTGAAGATTGCTTTTGGTCGACCTTGATTATGGTACATTAGGCCTTTCCATGTAATATTTGGCAGTTCCCTAACAGTTTCATGTAAACCTGCTTAATCACTGTCTTTTGATTAACTTGGTTGCTGCTGATGCTTTCCATATTACCTCTTACTCCAAATATTTTCCTTATAATCCAAGAAGCTTGCTTTAGTGCTTCCATATTGTCAAAGGATTGATCATTGATATAATAGCTATAGATCCATTTGATCCACATTTTATCCTTCTTGTTTGCCAACTCCCAGCTTGCTTTTGTGATTGCTGCCTTGTTCCATATTGCTAGGTTGATCAATTTGAGTCCCCCTATAGCTCTAGGTGCACACAATTTTTCCCGTGACACCTAAGCTTTTTTAGTAATTACATTCTCCCTTGACCACACATAGCTTCTGCAGTAAGCCTCTATTGTTTTAACAACTTTGGCTGGGATGATGAATATTTGTGCCCAATAAGCTTGAATACCAAAGAGTACATGTTGTACAAATTGAATTCTGCCTGCAAAAGATAGTTTCTTTGTTATCCAAGATGATATTCTAGCCACTATTTTTTCAATAAGTGACTGCCATTGCATAACTAAAAGCTTCTTTGTGTCAAGAGATATGCCTAGGTACTTGAAAGGCAATGAACCTTGACTATAACAAAACTTTTGTTATATATCTTGTTGTACCTACAAGTGAACTCCTCCATAGTAAATAGAGCTTTTAGATAGATTAGGTTTAAGCCCAGATGCTGTTGAGAAGGTATGAAATGTGTCATGCATCAATGCTACTAATGTAGCATCTCCTCTTACAAAGAGTAAGAGATCATCCGCAAAACTCAAGTGAGTTATATCTAACCTTGAACACATAGGATGAAAGTGAAATGTTATTTCCTGCTTCAAGTTCTTCAAGTTTCTGCTTATGTACTCCATTGGTATAGAAAACAAAAAAGGGACATTGGGTCCCTTTGTCTCAATCCTCTAGCTGCATCAAAAAGTCTAGTTCTTTCTCCATTGATGAGTACATTGTAGTTTACTGTTGTCACACATTCCATAACTCATCTGATGAATTTGGTGGGGAAGCCCAGTTCTTCTAGCATTTTGTGTAGATATCTCCAATAGGCCTTTTGAATATCCACTTTGATGAGGAATCTTGGTGAAATGCTCTTCCTTGAATAAGCCTTGACAAATTTATGAGCAAGTAAAACATTGCCTGCCACCTTTCTATTTGGAATGAATCTTACATGTGTATCTGATATAATAGAAGCAATGACTTTCTGAATTGTGATGGCCAGATGTGATGACCCAAAGGGTCATATTATAAATTAAGACTCGTTTCCATGCTCTTTAGCCTTAAAAAGATTAATTTTAATTACATCAATTTGCGTGCACGGTCCGGGCGTAAAACCGGAAAGCTTTTATGTGAAATTATAAGAAATAATAATTTTTAGTTTTAAAATTTGGTTTTAGTTGACTTTGGTCAACATTTTGAGTAAATGGACTCGGATATGTGTTCCGGCGATCTCGGGAGGTCTGCAATATCATATGGGAGTTGGGCGTATGCACGGAACTCAATTCCGAGGCCCCTAGCTTTAGAAATCAATTTTTGAAGAAAATTGTTATGATGGATTTTTAAGGAAATAAAGAAATGAATTAATGTTTGAAATCATTGGTATCAGGCTCGTATTTTGGTTTCAGAGTCCGGTACAAGTTTGTTATGATATTTAAGTCCTATCTGTGAAATTTGGTGGGAGAATCGGAATTGATTTGACGTGATTCTGACATCCACTTGAGAAAATAATAAAATTGAAGTGTTCTTGAGAAAATCATGAGTTTTGAAGTTTAATTTGTAATTTTAAATGTTATTTTTGTGATTTGATCGCATGAGCAAGTCCATATGATGTTTTTAGACTTGCGTGCATGTTTGGTTTGGAGCCCCGAGGGCTCGGGTGAGTTTCGGATAGGCTACAGAGTGTTTAGACTTAGAAAAACTCAGATGGTGCATCTTGTGTCTGTCACCAGGCCTCTGATCTCGCAATTGTGAGATGAGGCTTCGCAATTGCGATGTTGGCATGCCTGGTAGATGCAAGCAATTTGATCGCAAATGCGAACCAGGCCTGGGAAGGCCATCCTCGCAAATGCGAGATTTACTTCGCAAATACGAAGACTGCCCAGCAAGGCCAGAAGTCGCAACTGCGACATCTAGGTCGCAAATGCAAAGGCAGCAGGAACTCTGAAGGGTTCGCAATTGCGAGCCCCTGATCGCATTTGCGACAACTACAGCCTGTTAAGTGGGATTTTAGATGGGATTTTCACCCATTTTTCAATTCTATCAAACCCTAAACCTCCATAGGCGATTTTTCAAAGACTCAAACTTCTCCAAATCATAGGTAAGTGATTTCTAACTAATTCCTTTCAATCTCTTACTACTTTTAACAAGATTTCAACCTAGAATCTAGAGTTTTCATGGTAAAAAATAGGATTTTTGGGTAGAACATAGGAATTTCAAAAATTGGGAATTTAGACCTCGAATTGAGGTCAGATTCAGAAACCAATTGTATATCTAGGCTCGAGGGAGAATGAATAAACGAGTTTTGGTCCAAACCTCGAGTTTAGACCAAGCGGGCCTGGGGTCGATTTTTGTCTTTTGATTGGAAAACCACGATTTTTCATTAAGTTTAATTCCTTTAGAAATAATTAATGATGTTGAACTAATTATGATTACGTTCGAGCGTGTTAGAGGCAAATTCTAAAGGAAACGTTGTTCTTTAGCAGTGAGTTGCTTGTGAGATCGAGGTAAGTGTTTGGTTTAACCTTGACTTGAGGGAATAGGAATCCCCTACTTAAATGCTATGTGAAATTCCATGTGTGTGGTGTGTAGGTGAGGTGACGAGTACTCATGCACCACCAAATTATCTGTTTACAATTGATCCTTTCCCTGGTTCCAATTCACTATTTCCTGTCTTGATTGTTTTCGTGATTTCGATGCCTCTATGTCTACTTGTTTTAGTCAACTTGTTGTTAAATATTTTTTCATGTATTAGGAAGTATTAGTTGATCCCTTGGTTCCACTGTGAATTGATAATTGAGGAAGTTCATGAATAGTACAACTTTCTGCTTACAATTGTTGAGGCATAAGTATTGTGAAAGGCTTTGACCTAAATTGTGAAATCTTTTTTTTATAAATAAGGATTGTCTAGTGGGAGTGGGTTACACGCCACAACAAGGAGTGATAAGGGAGGACAAGTGGGATTGAGTTGCACGCCGAGACATGAGATATAAGGCTGATATATATAGGGATGAGCAATAAGGGTGGATAGGTGGGAGTGGGTTGCGCGCCGAAACAAGGAGCAATAAGGGAGGATATTCATGTTTTACTCATAATATGATAAAGACTGGAAAACTTACTGTTTTATTCTATTGTTCCCATACTCTGATTTTACCGTTATTTTGATTTGAAACTTTGGAAATTTTCGTGAGGATTGGTTATTGCTAAGATCTGGAAAAGTTAACCGAGTTGTTTTATTAATTGTTGTAAGTTACTTTGTAATTAGTTTATTATTCCCTTCTTGATTTATTATACATTGTATCCATGTTATGTTATAAATGCCCCGCCATAGCCTCGTCACTACATCGTCGAGGTTAGGCTCGGCACTTACCAGTACATGGGGTCGGTTGTACTGATACTGCACTCTGCACTTCTTGTGCAGCTCCAGGTTCCAACCAGAGTTGAGTTATCGAGTAGCAACTGAGCATTCGTACAGAGACACGAGGTAGATCTGCTAGCGTCCGCAGATTTCTGGAGTCTTCCTTAATTATTTAGATTGCTGTTTTATTTCATTCAAAACAGATATATATTTCTTTCAGCCAAATACTTGTAGTTTTCTTTAGTAGTTCGTGAATTGTGACTCCAGACCTTGGGTAGCTAGATATTAGTATTAGTTTCGAGTTTTATTTCATTAATTCGTACATTTTTTTTGATTCATCTATTGGATAGTATTAGATTTCGCTTTTTTTTTAAACTGCTTACTCATATTTTATTAAATTGTTTTAAGAAGACGGTAAACTAAATTCTAACATTGGCTTGCCTAGCATGTATGGTGTTAGGCGCCATCACGATCCCGAGGGTTGGGAATTTGGGTCGTGACAAGTTGGTATCAGAGCACTAGGTTGCCTAGGTTACACAATTCACGAACAAGCTTAATAGAGTTTGAAGGTTCGGTACGGAGACGTCCGTACCTATCTCTCAGAGGCTATGAAGTTAGGAAAAAACTCAATTTTTATTTCTGCTCTATCGTGAGATTCTTGTTATCTCTAATACTGATCGAACTTTTCTATTCTCTTGCAGATGGCGAGAACACGTGCTTCTTCTTCCGCTGACCAACAATCAGGTCCTCCAGCAGCAGCATCTCCTACTATGGCAGAGGCCGAGGTAGGGGCAGGACTCAGCCCATGGCCTAGTCAGCAGCTTCAGCTGCGGAGCCCCAGATAGAGATTGATGAGGGGCCCCCAGCTCGGACTATTTCGGCGGGACCAACTCAGGTCCCAGAGGGGTTTATTGCTACCCCGGTGCTTCAGGACTCTATGGTCTGATTAGTGGGAATTATGGACAGTGTAGTCCAGACTGGTGCACTCCCCGTGGCAGCAACCGTATCTCAGGCTAGAGTAGGGGTCAAGACTCCTGCTACCCACACTCCTGATAAGACTACTCCACAGATTCAGACCCGAGCAACTAATCAGCTGGGGTAGTTCAGCCAGTTGCTGCAGCACCGCTTGTTGGTGGAGCAGCTATGTCCTGCGATGCTTTGTGGAGACTAGACAGGTTTATCAAGCTTTTCCCTGTTCATTTAAGTGGTGCTACTTCAGAGGATCCTCAAGAATATCTTGATAGTTGTCATGAGGTTCTTCGGAACATGGGTATTTTGGAGGCTAATGGGGTCGACTTCGCCGCTTTTCAGATGACTGGTTCCGCCAAGAAATGGTGGAGGGATTATTTGTTGACTAGACCAGCTGGGTCACCTGCTCTGACTTGGGATCATTTTTCGCATCTCTTTTTCGAGAAGTTTCTGCCTATCACTACTAGAGAGGAGAGACACCGTCAGTTTGAGCGTCTTCAGTAGGGAAGCATGATTGTCACCCAGTATGAGACTCGCTTTGTGGATCTAGCCCGACATGCTATTCTTTTGTTACCCACAGAGAGAGAGAGGGTCAGAAGATTTATTGAGGGCCTTT
Source organism: Nicotiana paniculata (assembly GCA_005239505.1). NCBI lineage: Eukaryota > Viridiplantae > Streptophyta > Magnoliopsida > Solanales > Solanaceae > Nicotiana > Nicotiana paniculata. Next base: position 25,110 of record MDKI01202377.1, on the reverse strand, counting down.
CTCAGCCAATTAGGTTGCAGATGGCTAAGGAGACAAGGACTGAGATTTCCTTTCAGGATACGACCAATGTGTCCCGTAGAGTTGAGACGGTTCTCGGGATGGGAGGTAAGGGGTCAGACAAGAGATCTCGCCATTCCGGGGGATTGAGTGATGCCTCATCTGGAGGCGCAGTTAATTTCAGCAGAGGCCATTCTTCCAGGCCATTCCATTCAGCACTTTAGGCTTCACATGGTACTTCCGGTGGTTTTGGTTTTTATACCCCTCCTTCTGATCAGCCAGTATATAGTGCTCCATCAGCTCCTATCAATGCACCTCTCTGTAGAGTTATTATCATGGTCAGTCAGTCGTCAAGGAAATCCTTTATATCAGGATGGATGCTTTGAGTGTGGGGAATATGGGCATGTTCAGAGAGTTTGTACGAGATTTTTGGGTAATCAGCATCAGTACCAGGGTTCTCATGCCATAGTTCCGGCCCTAGCTGCAGCACCACCTACCTAGCCGCCAGGGGTAGGGGTCAAGTAGCCAGAGGTAGAGGCCAGATTGTTAGAGGTGGAGGTCAGGCTGCTAGAAGTGGAGGCCAGCCCACTAGAGGTGGAGGTCCGCCTATCAGAGGTCCTCCCAGAGACGTGGTTCAGGGTGGCGGGGCCCAGCCCTGATTGTATGCATTTCCAGCCAGACCTGAGGCAGAGTCCTCCGATGTTGTTATCACAGGTACCATTTATGTTTGCAATGGAGATGCTTTAGTTCTATTTGATCTGGGGTCTACTTATTCTTATGTATCATCTTATTTTGCTTCGTATTTGGTTGTGCCCTACGATTCCTTGAGTGTCCCTATTTATGTGTCTACGCCCGTGGGGGATGCTATTGTTGTAGATCGTGTGTATCATTTTTGTGCAGTCGTTATTGAGGGTCTTGAAATTAGTGTAGACGTTTTGCTTCATGACATGGTCGATTTTGATGTCATATTGGGCATGGATTGGCTATTGCTATATTATGCCATTTTGGATTGTCACGCCAAGACATTTACTTTAGCTTTGCTAGGGTTGCCTCGATTAGAATGGAAAGGGGCTCCTGGTCAGTCTCCCAGCAGAGTGATTTCTTATGACAAGGCTCGTCGCATGGTTGAGAAGGGATGTTTGGCTTACTTGGCTCATATTCGTTATTCTAATGCTGAAGTCTCTTCGATAGATTCGGTGCCTTTGGTTTGTGAGTTTCCCGAGGTGTTTCCGGCAGACCTGTCGGGGATGCCACCCTACAGGGATATTGATTTTTGCATTGATGTGGCTCCTGTCACTCAGCCTATTTCTATTCCTCCATACCGGATGGCCCCACCAGAGTTGAAAGAATTGAAAGAACAATTGCAAGAATTGCTTTATAAGGGCTTCATTAGGTCTAGTATATCGCCCTGGGGTGCACTGGTTTTCTTCGTGAAGAAGAAGGATGGGTCGATGAGAATGTGTATAGACTACCGGCAGTTGAATAAAGACACTGTCAATAATAAATACTGATTATCGATAATTGATGATTTATTGTGATGCATCACGTGCTGGGCTTGGAGCGGTATATTGTGATGCATCACGTGCTGGGCTTGGAGCGGTATTGATGTAGGATGGCAGGGTGATTGCATATGCGTCTCGGCAGTTGAAAAAACATGAGAAGAATTACCCTTTCCATGACTTAGAGTTGGCAGCCATTGTTCATGTATTGAAAATATGGAGGCGCTATCTTTATGGTGTGCCGTGTGAGGTTTACGCGGATCATCGCAGTCTGCAGTACTTGTTCAAGCAAAAGGATATTAATTTGAGACAGAGGAGATGGTTAGAGTTATTAAAAGATTATGACATCACTATATTGTTGTAAAGACCCGTAAAATTTTCTCGTTTTAAAATAATGCCCGAATGAGTCCCTGAGTTGTTTTATCGTTGGAAAATTTTAAAACAGACCTAAATTGGGTAAAAAGTACCCCGGGACTTAGAGAATAAAATTTTCCAGAAAGTAGGGGTTATGCGACGCACTATGCGATCGCATAACGTGTATGCGGGCCGCATAATGGTCGCATACACGGGCAGATCGCTGCCCTATTTGAGGACAACTATACAGTCCAATATGCGATCGCATTTCCGTTCTGTAGACCGCATAGTTGTCGCATGGTTGCCCTTTGATTTTTGGGTGGGAGGTTATGCGATCACATAACGTGTATGCGGATCACATAGCAGGTTTCTCAACTCGCCGTTAGTGGTGCTTTCTCCTCATCCTTTTTCAGCTGTACTGGTGTGCCCCACTTCCTCTCAGGGCCATGTGTTGTTCATGCCATCTCCTTTTTGACTATATATTATGTATTGTTAGGTATAGCCGGGGCCTTGTTGCCGGCAAGTATGTTATAAACTCCTAGTACTCTTAGAGGCTCTGTAGACACTATGTGGGTGTGTACATATATATTTTTGGGTAGCGGTTGTATTTTCTCGTAATCGTGGTCCGTATTGGGAAGTGTTGTATCTATTATGTATGTTTTGGTAAATCTAGGATAATAATGTAAAATGAGAAAAAATTGGATTTATTGTGGTAATCACACACTTTTAAGCTTATCTCACTGTTTCACATAAATAATGGATGATATAAATACGGGGAAGCGCGTTGGGTAGGAAAGGCAAATCAGGTTCGCTTGACTGGGGTCACCCGATTGAGTGCTAGTCGCGTCCCTCGATTTTGGGGCATGACAAACTTGGTATCAGATCCTAAGGTTTTAAAAGTGTCCTAGGATGTTTCAGAGCCGTGTCTAGTAGAGCCCTTCTTATCGGTGTGTTGTCGACCACGTCTATAATTAGGGGGATACATGGACATTTAGGAAGCAGCCTTTTCATTGTTATTCTATATCGTGCGGTGAAGTGGAAAGTGAAAATATCCTTGTCTAACTCGTGCACTGTTCCGAAATTTTCAGTAATGGCACCAAAGAAGAGAGCTCGACTTGGCCTAGAGGCCAATGCCACCCCAAGAGTGGCTGTGAATTCTATGCCCGATGGTGCGGGTGAGAGCGAATCCCCGACCTTGAATCCACCTGGCCTTTCTGTTCCAGACCAGAGTGTTCCTATTCCTGCTGCGGCGGAGTGTGCTGCAACCCCTTCCGTTGATATTCCTGATCCTTCTTCGATTCCAGCTTCAGGTCCCGGTACTTCCGATGGGGATCTTAGGGGAGCTGCTCATATGTTGACTCAGTTAGTGGCCGCTCGGGCCCAAAGATCTCATGCTGCCCCTGCGCCCTCTAGCGGACAGGGAGATTCCACCGGTTCCAGAGTCAACCAGTTTCTACGGTTGGCCCCTCCAGAGTTCTCAGGTATTGATCCGGAGGCTGATCCGCGGGATTTTCTAGATGAGATGTGCAAGACGCTTCGGGTTATGAAGGCTGCAGAGACAGAGGGGGTTGAGTTAGCATCTTACAGGCTGAGGGGAGCAGCGTATTCATGGTTCGAGATTTGGGAGAATTCTCGTGGGGAGAGAAGTCCTCCGGCGAGATGGAAAGAGTTCGTTGATGCTTTCATGGATCACTTCTTGCCTGCCGAGGCTGTGGCAGCCCGTGCTACAGAGTTTGAGGTTCTCAAGAAGGGTAATATGAGTGTGTGGGAGTACCACATGAAGTTCGTGAGATTGTCCAAATACGCTCCTCAGTTGGTATCGACTATGGGTGCCTTTGTTCAGGGACTCAGTCCCTTTGTTGTGAATGAAGCTGCTACAGCTGCCTTACACTCAGACATGAATTATGGTAAGATAGTGGGATTCGCGCAGGCCACAGAGACTAGAAAATTGAAGATAAGGTCGGAGAGGGAGAGTATTAGCAGGGCCCGGTCAGCGGTCCACTTGGGGAGTTCAATTGAAGGAGGGAGACCAGTTCAGGGGAGAGGACCATCAGGGCCATCCCAGTATTATGCTTAGTTCTCATCCAGTGCACCGCCATCAATGCACCGTTATTAGCAGAGCAGTCGTTCGGGACCAGGATCAGACACTAGGAGACCCCATAAGTACGGTCGTCCAGGAGGGAGGTTCCAGCAGCAGAGGAGGGCTATGTGCCCTAAGTGTGGGAGGTTCCATACCGAGCCTTGTTACCTAGATATCCCGGTATGCTATGGGTGTGGGGTGAGAGGTCATATTTGGCGGGATTGTTGTGAGCCCAGTCAGGGCATGTGTAGTGGTTTTGCTCAGCCATCCGGTTCTTTAGTCGCCGCATCTTCAGTACATCCTCCAGCTCCAGCAGGGCGTGGTGCAGTTAGAGGTGGAGCTCATGGTAGAGGTGGACCCAGCCGGTTCTATGCTTTGATGGTCGCCAGAGTGCGGAGGCTTCCCCAGATGTTGTTACATGTATTCTGGCTATTCAAGCCCTTTATTGTTATGCTCTTATTGATCCGGGGTCCTTCTTGTCCTATGTTACCCCATTTATTGCTTCAAGTTTTGGGATAGAACCCGAACAACTCCATGAGCCATTCTCTGTGTCGACTCACGGTGTGTGGTCGAGATACACGGCCGATCTTATCGAACTAGGGATGGTAGATTTTGATGTTATCATGGGAATGGATTGGCTTTACTCGTGCTTTGCTAAACTCGACTGCCGAACCAGAATTATGAGACTAGAGTTTCCTAATGAGTCAGTTATTGACTGGAAAAGGAATGGTGTGGTGCCAAAGGGTAGGTTTATTTCCTACCTTAAGGCCTCGAATATGATTAAAAAGGGGTGTGTTTATCATTTGGTCCGAGTTGCGTCCACCACTTTAGAAGTGTTTTTCCTGAGTCCGTCCCAGTCGTGAATGTGTTTCTTGAAGTATTTTCGGACGAGCTTCCAGGGATTCCGCCAGATAGAGAGATCGATTTCGGGATTGATGTATTGCCAGATACGCAGCCAATATCTATTCCACCAATCATAATGGAGCCAGAAGAGTTAAGGGACTTAAACGGGAAGTTGAAAGACTTATTAGAGAAGGGGTTCATTCCACCGAGTGTGTCGCCGTGGGGCACTCCGGTTCTTTTCGTCAGGAAGAAGGATGGGTCGCTTCAGATGTGTATTTATTATCGACAGCTCAACAAAGTCACTATCAAAAACAAGTATCCATTGCCCCGGATAGATGATTTGTTCGAGCAATTTCAGGGTGCGAGTTTCTTCTCCAAAATTGATTTACGGTTGGGGTATCACCAGTTGAAGATCAGAGAACAGGATATTCCTAAGACCGCCTTCATAACTCGTTATGGCCATTTTGAATTTTTGGTAATGTCCTTTGGACTGACCAATGCTCCAGCGGCTTTCATGGATCTTATGAATCGGGTTTTCAAACCGTTTATTGACTCCTTCGTGATTGTTTTTATTGATGACATACTTGTCTACTCACGCGGTAGGGAGGATCATGCTAATCACCTCAGGATAGTTCTGCAGACTCTTCATCAGCACCAATTGTATGCCAAGTTTTCAAAAATGTGAATTTTGGTTGGAGTCAGTCACATTTTTGGGTCATGTTGTTTCCAGAGAATGGATTAAGGTTGATCCCCAGAAAATCACAGCGGTAAAGGTTGGCCTAGACCAACGACCTCGACAGAGATTTGCAGTTTCTTGGGTCTAGCCGGGTATTATCGGAGGTTTGTGGAGGGGTTCTCTACCCTCGCCTCCCCATTGACTAAATTGACGCAGAAAGCAACTAAGTTCCAATGATCCGACGCTTGTGAGAGGAGCTTTCAGGAATTGAAATCAAGATTGACTTCGACATCGGTGTTAACCTTGCCAGAGGGCACAAAGGGATTTGTGGTTTATTGCGATGCTTAAAGAGTTGGCTTGGGATGTGTGTTGATGCAACACGGGAATGTTATAGCCTATGCGTCCAGGCAACTCAAGAATCACGAGAAGAATTATCCGACGCATGATTTAGAACTCGCAGAAGTGGTGTTTGCATTAAAAATCTGGTGGCATTATTTGTATGGGGTCCATGTGGACGTGTTCTCAGACCACAAGAGTTTCTGATATTTGTTGAAGCAGAAGGAGTTGAATTTAAGGCAGCGGCGATGGTTAGAATTGCTTAAGGATTATGATATGAACATTTTGTACCATCCAGGGAAGGCGAATGTGGTGGCCGACGCTCTCAGTCGGAAGTCCATGGGTAGTTTGGCTCATTTGAAAGTGGATCAGAGGCCTATAGCCCGCGAGATTTATCAATTGGCCAGTCTGGGGGTCTGTCTCTCGACCTCAGACGAGGGAAATATTATGGTGCATAATGGGGAAGAATCATCACTTGTAGCGGAAGTCAAGGAAAAGCAGTATATGGATCCAGCGTTGGCGCAGTTGAAGGAGGCAGTTTTGAATAACAAGATTTTGGAATTTTCACTCGGTAGCGATGATGGCTTTTTACGATGCCAGGGAAGGCTATGTGTTCCTGATGTGGATAATCTTCGGAAGAGGGTGATGGCGGAAGCTCACAATTCTAGGTATTCCGTGCACCCAGGTTCTACGAAAGTATATCAAGATCTCCGGGAAGTTTATTGGTTGAGCGGTATGAAGAGAGGTGTGGCAGACTTTGTATCTAAATGTCCGAATTGTCAAAAGGTGAAGGCCGAGCATCAGAGGCCCGATGGGTTAACTCAGCTTATGGAAATTCCAATGTGGAAATGGGAAATGATCAACATGGATTTAGTGGTAGGGTTACCTCGCACTCAGCGCAAGTTCGACTCGATTTGGGTGATAGTGGATCGGCTCACGAAATCAACTCACTTCTTGTCAGTCAAGTCCACCGATACTGCAGAACAGTATGCTCAGTTGTATATCAAGGAAATAGTCAGGCTTCATGGTACTCCAGTTTCTATTATCTCAGATCGAGGAGCCCAATTCACTGCTAATTTTTGGAGGAAATTTCAGCAAGGTTTGGGTACTCAGGTAAATCTCAGCACGGCTTTCCATCCGCAGACTGATGGTCAGGCAGAGCGGACTATTCAGACGCTTGAAGATATGTTACAGGCTTGTGTGTTGGACTTCAAGGGTAGTTGGGATGATCATTTACCGCTTATTGAATTTTCTTACAATAACAACTTTCACGGTAGTATTCAGATGGCCCCATTTGAGGCATTGCACGGAAGAAGCTGTAGATCTCCGATTGGGTGGTTTGAGGTTGGTGAAGCAGAATTGTTAGTTCGAGATCTTGTGCACTAGGCGTTGGAAAAAGTCAGAGTCATTCAATAGAGGATGAAAACCGCTCAGAGCCGTCAAAAATCCTATGCGGACGTTCGTCGAAGGGAATTGGAATTCCAAGTAGATGATTGGGTATTCTTGAAGGTATCTCCCATGAAGGGAGTGATGCAGTTTGGGAAGATAGGTAAATTGAGCCTAAGGTATGTCGGGCCATATCGGATCTCTCAAAGGATAGGACAAGTGGCTTATAGGTTGGAATTACCCCCTGAATTGTCATTAGTGCACCCGGTGTTCCACGTGTCTATGTTGAAGAAAGTGGTTGGAGATCAATCAGCCATCGTGCCAGTTGAGACTATTGAGATTAATGAATAACTATCGTATGATGAGGTTCCGGTTGCTATTCTTGATAAACAAGTCCGTAGATTGAGGAACAAAGAAATTGCTTCAGCTAAAGTACTGTGGCGAAGTCAGCACGTTGAGGAAGCTACGTGGGAAGCGGAAAATGAGATGAAAGTGAAATATCCCCATTTGTTTGAATAAGTCTAGTAGTGTTCGTCTAAACTGTCATCCCTAAGCAAGTTATATTTTATGTTCAGTTTTGTGCAAAAGCACCCATCTTCCCCTAATTGCCTTATTGTTGTAATTTCCCAATGTGTGATGAAACTGAACCCGCTGTTACTATTTGGGTAGTGTGCAATCCTTGAAGTAAATGGAAGTTTTGTGAAACGTATATGTTAGGTAAGTGATTAACATTAGTGTAGGTTGGTAATGATTAATTGAAATGAATATGGTATATTGAGGTTCTTGGGTTGTATGGGACTCATTAAAATGACCAAGTTATGTGCAAGAATGTGAATCATGTGCAAATTTGTGGTATAAGAAGAAAGAGCTATGTGTAGTTGACAAAATGATTGAATATTAGCAAATTTTTGAGGTAACAACGTTGTGTGTAAGTTATTGGGTGATTAAATATGTGTAATAGTGCTTAGAAAAATGTGTTTTGGGGGCTCTCTGACAGGTAAATAGGTCTAATTACAAAGGGAACTCTGGCGAAATGTTTCTGAGATATTGAAGTTAGTGAAAATCTGGAAGTTGCCTGTCATGCTTTCAAAACTAAATGATTTCCAAAACCCTCATTCGAGGACGAATGATTTTTAATGGGGGGGGGGGGGGGGGGGGATGTAAAGACCCGTAAAATTTTCTCGTTTTAAAATAATGCCCGAATGAGTCCCCGAGTTGTTTTTATCGTGGAAATTTTCAAAACAGGACTAAATTGAGTAAAAAGTACCCCGGGACTTAGAGAATAATATTTTCCAGAAAGTAGGCGTTATGCGACACACTATGCGATCGCATAGCATTTATGTGGACCGCATAATGGTCGCATACAGGGGTAGATCACTGCCCTATTTGAGGACAACTATGCGGTCCAATATGCGATCGCATTTTGGTTCTGCGGACCGCATATCTGTCGCATTGTTGCCCTTTGATTTTTAGGAGGGAGGTTATGCAATGCACTATGCGATCACATAATGTGTATGCGGACCGCATAATGGTCGCATACCTGGGCAGATTGTTTTCGATTTTGGCCCATCTTGAGGGTCATTCTGCAGTCGACTCTGCGGATCGCATGTCGGGAATGCGGTCGTATTCCAGACCGCATTCTTGTGTCGGGCTCCTATTTTTTCTAATTTTAAAACCCGACCCCAGTTAAAACACCCCTCCCCTTCATTTTTAACCATTTTCTGAACAAAATTAGAGAGTGGGGACAGAGGGTTCTAGAGAGAGAAAGTCCCAACTTCATCAAATTGGTCTTCCTTCATCACTCAAGCTTGGAACTAGTCAAGTAGGACACAAATTTCTTCACTCTAAGGGGTAAGATTCTACCTCATTAACCCTGATTTCCATATTTTTGTTAAAATAAAATATGGGTAGGATAGTTCATAAAGATAGGGTTAAGAATCTTGCATGCATGTACCCAATTTATCATAATCTTGTAAAGGAAAATAGGTTGGAGTAACCTTTCACTAAACAGGGGTTATTTAATCTAAAGGAACACCTAGGGTTTGATAGAAAGCTCCAATGAGTTCAAGACATGCTCATGATTCCTAATTGGTGAATTTGATTGAAGGTGCTAGTCGGTCTGGTGATTTGAGAGTAAAAGTTAGAAAGGGATTTCGACCCCAGGTATGTATGGCTAACTTTAACCTTTGTATAATCCTCTTGTTGGGTCCGAGTATACGGTATGAGTACCTTGTTTGAAAATATGTGAATTTATTGTTCAAATGTGTTGAGACGTAAGATTCTATTCTCTGATCGTCCTAGTTGATTGCTATACTACCGTGCTATATGAGACTGTGAAAGGTGTTTTGATGTGCCTATCCTATTATGTGCAAAGCTCGTAAAAGCTCGAGGGTAACAATATGAAAGTATGTGTTAATGAATGAAAGAATGTTAATGTGCAGCAAGTGTGGGAATGTATATGATGGCTAAAATAAAATCGTGTGTGGCAAGTAATGGGAAAAAAGGTATTATGAAATGATGTAAATGGGTTGAACGATTATGGTAACACCGTGTACATGAATTAATGCTTGGTGAGAGTCATTGTGCCTTGAGCTCAAGTAGCGAATTGTTGATATGAACTTGTGTTCCTTGAAAGGAAGAATTCTTGTGATTTGATTGTTTGTGGTTTTTGTTACGACATATGATTGTCTGGTGGGATTGGGTTGCGCGCCGCAACACGAACTAACAATGATAATGAGATGTGAGGTAATAAGGTTGGCCGAGGTAATAAGGATGGAATGTGATCATTATCACTATTGAAATGAAAATCTATGACGTGAGGTAATAAGGGTGGCCGAAGTAATAAGGGAGGCCGAGGTAATAAGGATGGAATGTGATCATTATCACTATTGAAATGAAAATCTATGACGTGAGGTAATAAGGGTGGCCGAAGTAATAAGGGAGGCCGAGGTAATAAGGGTGTCTGAGGTAATAAGGACGGAATGTGATTGTTATCACCATGGAAATGAAAAAAGGGGAAACTCTTGAATATGGTAATGTTGAAAGGGAAAAAGGAGAGATTGTGAAACTTGTTGATTTTGGCTGTTTCTTTCCATGTGCATTGATTGATTGGTTCTATTACTGTCTCTTAATTGTGTATTATTTGATTGTACTTGGGATAAAGTTTGTTCATACATACTAGTGCTATTACACAATACTAACGTCTCTTTTGCCGGGGGCGCTACATCTTTTTATATGGATATAGGTGGGTCCATAGTAGGTTGCTCAGCTCGCCGTTAGTGGTGCTTTCTCCTCATCCTTTCTCAGCTGTACTGGTGAGCCCCACTTCCTCTCGGGGCCATGTGTAGTTCATGCCATCTCCTTTTGAGTATATTATGTATTGTAAGGTATAGTCGGGGCCTTGTTGCCGACAAGTATGGTATAAACTCCTAGTACTCTTAGAGGCTTCGTAGACACTATGTGGGTGTGTATATATATATTTTTGGGTAGCGGTTGTATTTGCTTGTAATCATGGTCCGTATTGGGAAGTGTTGTATCTATTATGTATGTTTTGGGAAATCTAGTATTATAATGTAAAATGAGGAAAAATTGGATTTATTATGGTAATCACACACTTTTAAGCTTATCTCACTGTTTCACATAAATAATGGATGATATAAAAATGGGGAAGCGCGTTGGGTAGGAAAGGCAAATCAGGTTCTCTTGACTGGGGTCACCCGGTTGAGTGCCGATCGTGTCCCTCAATTTTGGGGCGTGACAATTGTATCATCCGGGGAAGGCCAATGTGGTGGCCGATGCATTGAGTAGGAAGGTAGTGAATATGGGCACCCTTGCATTCATTCTAGTCGGTGAGAAACCATTAGCTTCAGATATTCAGACTTTGGCTAGTTAGTTCGTGAGGTTGGATATTTTACCCAACACTGTTTTAGCTTATAAAATCACTCGGTCTCCTTTAGTTGAGCGTACCATATATCGGCAGGATGATGACCCGCATTTGATGGTCCTTAGGGACACAGTTTGGCACGATTGTGCCAAGAAGGTTACAATTGGAGATGACGGTGTTTTGAGGATGTAGGGTCGTATATGTGTGCCTAACGTCAATGGACTTCGTGAGTTGATCCTTGAGGAGGCTCACAGTTCTAAGTATTCTATTCTTCCGGGTGCTTCCAAGATATACCAGGACCTACGACAAAATTATTTTTGGCGAAGGATGAAGAAGGATATCGTTGCTTATGTGGCTCGTTGCTTGAATTATGAACAGGTGAAGTATGAGCACCAGAGACCCGGTGGTTTGCTTTAGCAGATAGAAATTCCTGAGTGGAAGTGGGAGCGTATCACTATGGACTTCGTTGTTGGACTCCCACGGACTCAGAGGAAGTTCGACGTAGTTTGGGTTATTGTGGATAGGCTGGCTACATCAGCACATTTCATTCCAGTGGCAAGTACTTATACTTTAGAGCGGTTGGCAGAGATATATATTCGAGAGATTGTTTGCCTTTACGATGTGCCCGTGTCTATCATTTCTGATCGAGGTACACAGTTTACCTCTCACTTTTGGAGGGTGGTTCAGCGTGAGTTGGGTACACATATTGATTTGAGCATAACATTCCATCCTCAGACGGGCGGGCAGTCCGAGCGTACTATTCAGATCTTGGAGGATAGGCTCCCCACCTGTGGTATTGATTTTGGAGGTTCTTGGAATTAGTTCTTGCCGTTAGCGGAGTTTTTCTACAATAATAGCTATCAGTTGAGCATTCAAATGGCTCCCTATGAGGCATTATATGGTAGACAGTGTAGATCGCCAGTTGGATAGTTTGAGCCGGGAGAGGCTCGGTTATTGGGTACAGACTTAGTTCAAGAGCCCTTAGATAAGGCCAAGGTTATGCAGGATCGACTTCTGCAGCTCAGTCTAGGCAAGACAATTATGCTGACCATAAGGTTCGTGATACTTCGGTATCACCCATGAAGGGTGTTATGAAGTTTGGGAAGAAGGGAAAGTTGAGCCCTAGGTATCTCAAGCCATTTGAGATTCTTGATAGAGTGGGTGAGGTAGCTTATAGACTCGCGTTGCCTCCAGGATTATCCTCTGTTCATCCGGTATTTCATGTATCTATGCTCCCAAAATATTATGGTGACTCGTCCCACGTGTTAGATTTCAGTTCTGTCCAATTGGTCAAAGATTTGACTTACGAGGAGGAGCCGGTAGCCATTTTAGACCGGCAGGTTTGTCAATTGAGATCAAAGAGTTATCCTTTAGTTCGAGTGCAGTGAAAAGGTTAGCCTGTTGAGGCAGCTACTTGGGAGTCCGAGTCGGATATGCAGAGTATATATCCCCACTTGTTTTCCAGTTTAGGTAATTTTCTATGTCCGTTCGAGGACGAACGATTCTTCTAGAGGTGGAGATTGTGATGACCCAAAGGGTCATCGTATGAATTAAGACTCCTTTCCTGTCTCTTTAGCCTTAAAAAGACTAATTTTGATTACCTCGATTTGCGTGAGTTATAATAAATAATAATTTTTAGAGTTAATATTTTTTTTAGTTGACTTTGGTCAACCATTTGAGTAGACGGACCCGGATCTAAATTCTGACGATCTCAGGAGGTCCGCAGTAAAATATGGGACTTGGGCGTATGCCCGGAATTGACTTCTGAGGTCCCTAGCTTTGGAAATCAATTTTAGAAGAAAATTGTTATGTTGGATTTTTAAGGAAATTAAGAAATGAATTAATTTTTGAAATCGTTGGTATCGGGCATGTATTTTGGTTCCGGAGCCCGGTATAGCTTTATTATGATATTTAAGTCCTATGTATGAAATTTGGTGAGAATCGAAATTGATTTGACGTGATTCGGAAATCCAGTTGAGAAAATAATGAAATTGAAGTGTTGTTGTGTAAATTATGAGTTTTGAGGTTGAATTCGTAGTTTTAAATGTTATTTTTGTGATTTGATCATACAGGAAAGTCCGTATGATGTTTTTATACTTGTGTGCATGTTTGGTTTGGAGCCCCGATGGCTCGGGTGAGTTTCGGATAGGCTACTGAGTGTTTAGACTTTGAAAAACTCAGCTGGTGCATCTGGTGTCTGTCATCAGGCCTCTGATCTTGCAATTGCGAGATCAGGGTTCACAATTGCGAAGTTGGCAGGCATGGTAAATGCGAGGATTTTGATTGCAAATGCAAACCAGGCCTTGGAAGGCCATCCTCGCAAATGCGAGATTTACTTTGCAAATGCGAAGACTGACCAACAAGTCCAGAAGTTGCAAATGCGAAGGCAGCAGGAATTTTGAAGGCTTCGCAATTGCGAACCCTTGATTGCATTTGTGATAACTGCAGCCTGTTAAGTGGGATTTTAGACAGGATTTTCAACCATTTTTCAATTCTATCAAACTATAAACCGGCATAGGCGATTTTCCAAAGACTCAAACTTCTCCAAATCATAGGTAACTGGTTTATAACTAATTCCTTTCAATCTCTTACTACTTTAAAAAAGATTTCAACCTAGAATCTAGAGTTTTCATAGTAAAAATTGGGATTTTTGGGTGGAACTTAGAAATTTCAAAATTTGGGAATTTAGACCTCGAATTAAAGTCGGATTCCAAAACAAATTGTATATCCGGGCTCGGGGGAGAATGGGTAAACGGGTTTTGGTTCAAACCTCGAGTTTAGACCAAGCGGGCCTGGGGTAGATTTTTGTCTTTTGATAGGAAAACCATGGTTTTTCATTAAAGTTATTCCTTTAGCAATAATAAATGATATTGAACCAATTATGATTAGATTCGAGCGGGTTAGAGGCAAATTCTAAAGGAAAAGTTCTGATTGAGCAGTGAGTTTCTTGTGAGATCGAGGTAAGTGTTTGGTTTAACCTTGACTTGAGGGAGTAGAAATTCCCTACTTAAATGCTATTTTAAATTTCATGTGTGTGGTGTATAGGTGAGGTGACGAGTATCTATGCACCACCAAATTATCTGTTTAACATGATCCCTTCCCCAGTTCCAATTCATTATATTCCTGTCTTGATTGTTTTCGTGATTTCGATGCCTCTGTGTCTACTTGTTTTCGTCAACTTCTTGTTAAATATTGTTTCGCGTATTTGGAGGTGTTAGTTGATCCCTTGGTTTCATTGTAAAATGATAATTGATGGAGTTTGTGAATAGTACAACTTTCTGCTTACAATTGTTGAGGCATAAGTATTGTGATAGGCTTTGACCTAAATTGTGAAATATTTTTTTTATAAATAAAGAGATGTGATTGTCTGGTGGGATCGGGTTGCACGTTGCAACAAGGAGTGATAAAGGAGGACAAGTGGAATCGGGTTGCACGCTGCAATAGAAAAAATCACGATGATATATATAGGGATGAGCAATAAGGGTGGACAGGAGGCGGTGGGTTGCGCGCTGCAACAAGGAGCAATAAGGGAGGATATTCATGTTTTACTGATTATATAATAAAGACTGGAAAACTTACTATTTTATTCTATTTTTCCCATACTCTGATTTTACCGTTATTTTAAATTGAAACTTGGAAATTTTCGTGAGGATTGGTTATAGTTGAGATCTGGAAAAGTTAACCAAATTGTTTTTATTAATTGTTGCAAGTGACTGTGTAATTAGTTTTCCCTTTTTTCTTTATTATACATTGTATCCAGATTATGTTATAAATGCCCCGCCGTAGCCTCGTCACTACTTCGCCGAGGTTAGGCTCGACACTTACCAGTACATGAGGTCGGTTGTACTGACACTGCACTCTGCACTTCTTGTGCAGATCCAGGTTCCGGTCAGAGTTGAGTTATCAAGTAGTAGCTGAGCATTCCTACAGAGACACGATGTAGATCTGCTGGCATCCACAGATTCCTGGAGTTTTCTCTACATTATTTAGATTTTTGTTTTATTTCATTCAAAACAGATATATATTTCTTTCAGCCAAATACTTGTAGTCTTCTTTAGTAGTTCGTGAATTATGACTCCATACCCTGGGTAGGTAAATATTAGTATTAGTTTTGAGTTTCGTTTCATTAATTTGTACATCGTTCTTGATTCATCTATTGGATAATATTAGATTTCACATTTCTCTAAACTGCTTACTTATATTTAGTTAATTTTTTTTAAGAAAACGGTTAACTAAATTCTAACATTGGCTTGCCTAGCAAGTATGGTGTTAGGTGCCATCACGATCCCGAGGGTGCCATCACGATCCCGAGGGTTGGGAATTTGGGTCGTGACACTAGAACCTTGGCAATGAGTTTATATAAAACAGTACAACTACTTGGCATATTTCTGAGCTTATGATAGACCAACCTTTATTGAATAACAAAGCATTATATCCATCTACCCCTGGTGCTTTATCATCTCCAATATCACACAATCCTTCATATATTTATTGATCAGTGACCTCAGCACATAAATTGATCTGTTGCATATGATTGAGCACTTGTCCATTCTTCATTACCTATTTATTTACTACAGGTAATTGACTTACAGCGGATCCCATCAAGGATTTGTAAAAATTAATGATCTCTGCTTGGATCTGCTACTGATCAGTTATATTTTCTCCAAAGCCATTACCTAGTTCTAACATGACTTTTCTTTGTCTTCTTTCCTTCATAGTTGCTGAAAAGTACGTGGAATTTGCATCTCCTAACCTTATCCATTTTTCCTGAGATTTTTGTTGGAGAATGATTTCTTCTGTTAATGACCATTTTTTCAGCTTCTCTAAGATTTGTTTCTCCTCAGTAGCCAGATCATATGAATAACAAGTTGACATTTGAACTTGTATCCCCTGTAACAAGCCTCTTATTGGTTCCAATCTTTCTTTGATACCCTTGAACTCTGTGTTGTTAAGCTACTTCAGTAAAGGCCTTAAAGCCTTCAACTTTTACCAAACATTCTTCATAGGATCACAATTTTAGTGCTCTTTCCATGCTTCTTCTACCAGTGTCATGAAGCTTGGATGGTCAGCCAATACATTAAAGAATCTAAAAGGTATATTACCACTTGGTTCTAATCTTCTTATTGTTATAACCATTGGGGCATGATCTGATATGAATGGTAGTCTGTAATCAACGTCCTGTGCCCATAAGTCTGCATCCATTCATTATTTCCTATGGATCTATCGATCTTGCTATAGACTTTGTCTACCCCTTGCTGTTTATTTGACCAAGTGTAGAAATCCCCCTTCTAAGGTAACTCATTCAAGTTTAAGATCTGCATACACTCTGAGAAGGTTTGTACTTCATTCCTTGTAACTGGTTTGCCACAAATCCTATCTTGAATTGTTAAGACTGAGTTGAAGTCTCCCCAAATGATCCACGACATAGTGCTTTGTGGTGCTAAGTCCTGCAATTGTTGCCCTAATGGTTTCTTGTTTTCATTGGTGTTGAATCCATAAACTACTGTCACGAGGAAGTTTATTAGATTCTTTCTGCCAGTAACTCCATAATGAATTATTCGAGCAGATTTATCTAGGACTATAATATCATAATCTTGAGGGTCCCATAGTATCCAAATTCTCCCATTTAGTGCATAATAATAGTTGTAACGTGCCTGCCATCCTGGTGCAACTAGCTGAGTTATCTGATCTACCTTATCCTTCTTTACTCTAGTTTCCACTAAGCCAACTAACTTTATGTTATTCTCTTTTATATAGGTACACAACTCCTTTTGTTTGTACCTCTTGTTGGTACCTCTAATGTTCCACATCATCCAGGACATCATATATGTTGAATTTGACCACTTGTGATAGGTGGTTTCAACTTAGCCATCACATTTAGACTTACTTGTTATTGTGGCCCTTGCTTAACTGGAGACAAAATTGCTTTAGCATAAGTCATTGGAACACCATTGATCTCCACTGCAACCTTCCCCTTTTCTAGATGTTTTTGTTCACCTTCTTATATTTGTTGTTGATCATCTGTGCTTTCTACTGGCTTAGAAGTACACTCTACTTCCTTGCTTGTTGTTTCCACCTGTTTTTGGTTTGCTTCAACATTGGAAGTCACTGTTGGTTCTTTAGTTTTCCATATCCGCTTCACTGGTGGTGGTCTCCTCCTTATGGGCTGAGGGTCTTTTTTAACTCCTTCTTTGGGAACTATTCCACAGTCATGTCCAGCTTTTAGGCATTTTTCATAGAACTCTGGCTTCCAATCATATTGAACATCTTGCTCAAATATCATCCCTGAGTCATCCATAACTGGTATCTTTCTTGGTAATGGCTTGGTGACATTTACTTCAATGAGAATCCTAACAAAGGAGATTATTGTTTGTTTGGCAGTGCACTCGTCTGCAAACATTGGAATTCCAATGGTACTTGCTATTCTACTCAATGAGTTACCACTCCAGCAATTCATAGGCAGATTGGGAAACCTTACCCATAAAGGTATATTTGTCTTAAATTCTGCTGCAAAATCAAATTGTGGAGACCAGTGCTTCATTATCAAGGGCATATTGTTCACTGTGTATGGACCAGCACACATAATTTCTTTCATATCATCCATACTATGAATACTGACTATATAATAACCTTCATCATGGTAATATAGGTCTGGCATAGCTACAGTATTCCATATCTAATTGATGTACCTTTTCATGTAGTTATATCCAGGTTTTTCACCAAGAACATATACTATTAGGGAACATTTCCATTTCACGTTTTCCTGCTCAATTTCTGCTTTCTCAAGCTTAGCCACTAGGTTCCCTTGTATGATTTCATGAGTTATGTAGCTCAAAGTCATACCATTAGCAGCAGATCTGTTACATGTGAGTACTCCAACCCAAGTACACTCCTTAGGCACCACTATAGATTGATTATGTTCCTTGTTCATCAATGGAACAGTAGTAGCCGCTATTGCAGAAAGAGGTACTCGAATTGCATTTTCATGTTCCTTTTTCTTCAATGGAACAGTAACTTCACGAACAGATGGGGGTGTGACACTTCCTCTTAAATCGACATGCATTGGGATTGGACTTTGATTTGCTTTCTTCTATTGCTGACTAGCTGATCCTAAAACTTCTTCATGATAGATCTATGCGACATTGACAGATCCAACTTGCATCTTGGAAGCTCCAGAAATGGACTCCATAACCGTTTTTGAGTTCCCTTCCATAGAGTTTAGCTTTGGAATTTTATCATCTACTCTGTTTGTTGTTTCCTGGGACGTCCACGAGCATTCTTTCCAGCCGTAACTTGGGTCGGCACACGTTAACTTAACATACGCCAAGAGGATTTGGAGAAGAAGTTTTATTTTAATATATAATGCATATTTAAATTGAAACATATAAGAAACTAGTTATAACACGAGAGTGCTATAAAAATAAAATTTTTAATCCTCGTTGACATAATGTTCCTCGTCTGGAATTCCTTGTCCTCACTTTTTCGAATTTTATTAGTTGATTCTTCGTCCTTATTTTCTATAATTGTTTTTTTAATTATATCAACTTCTTCCAATATGCATTCACGATTTTTCAAATCATTTTCTAACTGATCATCCATTATTTGGTGAACACTAGAGATATTGTTTTTATATGCAACATCTAACACATTCTCGACTCCATCCTACCAACAGGCTTAGTTTTGATTACAACCTACTAATCGAACTTATTCTGCCGCAATGGATAAGAAGCATAATACACTTGCCTAATATTATGTGCAATTATGAAAGGATCATAGGGATCATACTCCCTCGTATGATTAACCTCATTTACGTTATATTGGTGGTGTACTCTTATAACTCTTGTTGGACTTGGGTCAAACAACTTGCATCTAAAGAGTATCAATTTCTTATATGTCCAACCAGTATATTCTAGTTGTAATATTTCTTTGACCACACCATAATAATCAATATCTCCAACTTGGTTGTCATCATCACCTTGAAACCACACCTCGCTGTTGTTGCTATTTTTATTTTTAGAGTAATCCTCTGTATGAAACTTATAACCATTCACTACGTACTTAGACATTGTGGTGACCTGAAGCCCAGACCCCCATCTTTCAAAAATTGATATGCACCATTATTTGGATTATTTACCTACATAGTGTTAAAAAAAATTCATAAGTTAGCATAAGTGAATATATATATAGCGGGAACTTTAGAAGAACATTATTAGGATAAACTTACAAATTTTATGAATCATATATCAAAACTTGTATATACAACATCATGTCCAAATTGACCCATGAAGTGACAGTGATACATCAAATATTTTTAGTAGTTGCATCAATATGTAATCACTGTAAATTTTACATTTTTATAACTAATAAATCAATACTTACTTAAGAAATGGTACAACTTTGGGACAATTTAGCAACCCATGAATTGTAGCCGACTTGTACTCCATTCTCTCAAACTTCTCTTTCTAACATCCTTAGAACATCAGTCTGGTTGATTGAATATAGAAGCTGGTTGATATAATGGATTATTCACACATTCGACAGTGTGCCTATTGGGCCTATCCTAGAACGTGGCACGTTACTCTCAAAATAATAACAAAAAACAATATGTAGATTCCTTTGCAAGATAGGCTTCGCATATAAATCCTTCAATTTTCCTCTGGTTAACAAATTGTTTGCATTTGCCAATTGTCCTGTCACGACCCCATATCCCCTATAGGCCATGATGGCGCCTACCATTACCTCTAGGAAAGCCAATAGTGAATTAAACATGTTATTCCTCTTTTAGTAAGTTTCCAAATAATTTAATAAGAAATTAAGGATTATGAAATTTAATAAATGAAGCGGGGACAACTGAGTGGAAAACATAGTGATATAAGTACTCCAAAATCATAAAGTCTACTAGTGTGTCCGCCAAGACCTGGTGTTACAAGTGTATGAGCAACTAGTAGAATATACAAAACTCTAACTACTGTTCGAATGTAAAGTAGACAGAATGGGTATACAATATGGATATCGAAATTCTGAATAAACATGGATTATGTAAATTATAACAATAACTCATTAACAAGGAGTAGCAAATAATTCTTTCAAGAAATTAATAATTCCAAATAAATCACTTTCGATTACAAATCATAATCTTACAAGCCACAACATAAGATAAGGTATGATTAAGCGCCAAGTATCATTAGGCAGGATTTACACCGAGGTCGTACGGCCCGATCCAGAATAATGTGTACATTGCCGAGGGTCGAGCGACACGAACCATAGCTGCATCTATCTACTGTCGATCCGTTTGGCACGCTCCACAAGAAGAGAGGGTACCTTATAAGCATTTGACTTAACCGTTATTAAAGGCTAATACACAATGTAACACAAATTCCATTAGTGGTCTTTCACAATTTATTTAACAAGTTCTAATATAATTTTTGCACTTTAATTAACAAGTAAGGTGAAATCATTTCAAGTAGTTCATGTTTTGGGTCCTAAAACTACCCAGACATAAGCATAATTAGTAGCTACGTATGGACTCTCATCACCACGTACGTAGCTCCCCCCCCTCCCCCCAAAGAATTAGAAGCAACATTAATTTAAATCACATGTGGAGAGAATTCAATCTTACAAGGTTAGACAAGAGATCTACCTCATCTCAAAGCTCACTTTTAGGCCTCAAATTCACTCCTAAGCCTCAACTCGGTGCTGAACAATCTGAAGCTAGTCAAATATTATGTTAATTAATCAATACATGCTCAAAAGTTGATATTATAACTATTAGAGTGATTACCCAACCCAAATTGAAAGATTCGTGAAATTCAACCCCAGGCCCATGTGCTCGGAATCAGAAAATTTTTGAAGATAAATGTTACCCATAACCTCACGAACTCAAATATATAATTTCCACTCAATTACACAACTATTTTCGTTGTTAAATCCCTTTTTTATCAAAACCTAGGTTTTTCGTCTAAACCCATAATTTCCACAATTTTACATGTAAAAATCTACCCATAATCTATGTATTAAACTCACATTGGGTAGGATTACTTACCTTCAAAAGCTAGGTTGAAATCCCCCATTAAAAACGCTCCAAAATCGCCCATGAGTGTAATAAATGAGCTCAAAATAACCTAAGTCCCGATTTAAAACAAGACACTGCCCAACTGCCCCTTCTCCGCGAACGAGGAAAGAGCCTTGCGTTTGCAAAGGCAAATGGCCTAGACTCCAGAAAAATACTCATCGTGAACGTGCAAGTGGCCTCACGAATGCGGAGGCTTGCTTGGACTACCCTTCTCAAACACGAGAGCTTCGTTGCGAATTGGAAGAATAAGAACGACCACAACCCAGCCCAGTGTTCCCTAGGTGAACGCGGGCCAAGTCACGTGAACACGAAGGTCGCATGTCCAGAACTTCACGAACGCGGGCTGGCTATCGCGAACGCGAAGGACAATAATTCCCCATCACCAAATTCCTTCACTTTGAACGCGTGGGTCCTTCCGCGTTCGCGAAGAAGGAAACCAGAACTGGAATTTTTTTTTTCTTCAACTTAGCTCTCGGTGGTCCGAAACACACCCGAGCCACTCGGATCCCCACTCAAATACACCAACATGTCTATAAACATAATGCGGTCCTGCTGGAACTCTCAAAATGCGTTAAACAACAACACAACTAAGAATCACATCCCAAAACCAAATTGACTCAAGTTATGAACTTCAAGTTCCCAAATCGCTTCGAACGCGCCGAATCATACTTAGACTACTCAGAATGACACCAAATTTTGCATGCAAGTCTTAAACCACCATACGAAACTATTCCCAGGCTCAGAATCCCAAACTGACCTCGATAACACCAAAACAAACTCCAAACAAAATTTAAAGAACTCTAAAACCTTCAATGAGCCAATTTTCACTATTAAGCACTGAAACGCTCCCGAGTCACCCAAAACCCAATACAAACATAATCCAAACTCCAAAATCATCATAAAACCTATTGAAACCGTCAAATCCTCATTCCTAGTCCGTTTACTCAAAATGTTGATCAAAGTCAAACGTAGCCTTTTAAATCCAGACCAAGGAACCTAGTGTTTCGATTTCAACCCGAACTTTTCCAAATTCTGAACTGACCATCTCCGCAAGTCCTAAAACAGTAAAGCACATACGAGAAGTCTTATTTAGAGGAACAGGGATCTAGAAAGCAAAATGACCGGTCGGGTCGTTACATTCTCGACCTCTTAAGCAAATATTCGTCCTCGAACTGGTCTAGAATCATACGTGGAGTGCTGAATAAGTGTGGATATCTGCTCCGCATGTCCTCCTCGGGCTCCCAAGTCGCCTCCACGACTGGTTTCCCCCCCACTAAACCTTTACCGCAGAAATATTCTTGGATCTCAACTATCGGACCTACCTATAAACAATGGCAACTAGCTCCTCCTCATAACCCAGGCTCTCATCTAACTGAATCGTGCTGAAGTGTAACACATGCAACCTGTCGGCATGATACCTCTAGAGCATAGACACGTGGTAGACCGGATGAACCCCCGATATACTGGGAGTCAAGGCAAGCTCATATGAAACCTCCCTAACTCGTCTCGACACCTCAAATGGACCTATAAACCCTGGTTTCAACTTGCCCTTCTTTCCGAACCTCGTGATCCCCTTTATCAGCGAGACCTTCAAGAGAACCTTCTCGCCCACCATAGATGATAAATCACGCGCTTTCTGAGAAGTGTAACTCTTCTGTATCGACTGTGCTGTACGAAGTCGCTCCTAAATCAACTTTAGCTTTTCTAAGGCATCCTTCACCAAATCGATAACATACAACTTAGCCTCGCCGGGCTCAAACCATTTGATGGGAGAACGACATCGCCGACCATATAAGGCATCAAATTGAGCCATCTTGATGCTAGAATAATAATTGTTGTTATAAGAAAACTCGGCCAAATGCGAGAAATGATCTCACTACCCTCTGAAGTCAATCACACACGCTCTAAGAAAAACCTCTAAGATCTGAATTGTCCGCTTCAACTTCCTCTCGGTCTATGGATGAAAGGTTGTGTTGAGATCTACACGGGTCCCCAACATACTCTGTACTGCTCTCCAGAAATACGAAGTAAACTGGGGGAGGGGCTCTATTTGATATGATGGAAATAGGCACACCATGCAACCAAACAATCTCCTTAATGTAAATCTGGGCCAACCTCTCTAAAGAATACGTGGTCACAACTTGAATGAAGTGTTCCGATTTGGTCAACATATCAATAATGACCCAAACTGCATCAAAAATCCGCAAGGTCCACGGAAACCCAACTACGAAGTCCTTAGTAACGCGCTCCTATTTCTACAGAGGTATAGTCATCTACTGAAGTAGGCCACTTGGTCTCTGATGCTCATACATAACCTTCTGATAATTTAGGTATCTCGCCACATACTCAAATATGTCCTTCTTCATTTGTCGCCACCAATAATTCTGCCTCAAGTCACGAAACATCTTCGTAGCACCTGGATGAATAGAATACTGTGAACTATGTGCCTCCTCTAGAATATTTTCCCTCAGCCCATCAACCTTAGGAACACATAGACGACCCTCGAGTCGCAAAAATAGTAACCTCCGTGGAACCACCCTGTAGTACCGTCTCTCTGTGAAACAACAACTGCGGATCATCAAACTGACGAGCCTTGATCTGCTCGGATAGTGAAGACTGAGCGACAACACATGCAAAAACTCGGTAGGGCTCTGAAATATCAAACCTCACAAGTCTGTAAGACAAGGACTGAATGTCAAAAGCTAGTGGCCTCTCCTAGGCTAAAATAAATGCCAAACTATACATACTCTCTGCCTTTCTGCTCAAGTCCTAAGAGCATAAACAATCGCGGACAATTCCAAATCGTGCACAGGGTAATTCTTCTCATGGGGCTTCAGCTGGCGTGAAACATATGCAATAACTCTCCCCTCCTGCATCAATACATAACCCAAACCAACGCGGGAAGCGTCGCAATACACAGTATACATCCCTGAACCGAAATGCAATACTAACACTGGTGCTGAAGTCAATGCGTCCTTGAGCTTCTGAAATATCACCTCACAATCGTCGGACCATTAGAATGAGGCCCCTTCTGGTCAATCTAGTCAAAGGTGCTGCAATAGATGACAAGCCCTCCACAAACCGATGATAATAACTTGCTAACCCTAGGAAGCTCCTAATATCATATGTTGTGGTACGACGAGGCCAACTCTGAACTGCCTCGATCTTCTTGGGATCAACCTTAATACCCTTTCCCGATATAACATGTCCCAAGAATGCTAAAGAATCTAACCAGAACTCACACTTGGAGAGAAACTCATAATGATCGTATCTAATTCGGAAAGCCGTCTTCAGAACATCTGAATTTCAAATCTTCAACTGATGGTACCCCGATCTCAACTCTGGCACCCTGAAACTGGTCTAAAAATTCATCAATACGTGGCAACGGGTACTTGTTCTTAATGGTAACATTGTTCAACTGGCGGTAATCAATGCACATCCGCATAGACTTATCTTCTTCTTCATAAATAACATTGGCGCACTGATGCGAGACTAAATTGCATAGTTTAACATGTGATATACCTTACATTTTATGCGCATTAATGATAAAATTACACTTGTTATGTGATTAATGGAGTTTATTTCATGTGTAGGTGAATTGGAAATGGAAATGGAGCTAAAGGGATGCAAATACGTCAAAAATACGCAAAAGGAGATGCCCGGGCGATAGCCGGGCGTTTGCCCCATAAATCCTGCCCCCCTGGCGTTAGGGGGGCGTTTACCCCATAAGGCCTGGCTCCCCCTTGCGTTAGGGGGGCGTTAGGGGGGCATTAGGGCCATAACGCCAGCCCCCCCTGGCGTTAGGGGGGCGTTAGAGCCCAAACGCCAGGGGTCCCCAGTTTCGCCCAATTCTGAGTTTGACGAGTTAAATGTTTCCCGGATGAAATAGAAGTCTCCTACAGGGTTAGGGTTCGCCCTAAGCCTATAAATAGACTCCTAAAACACAATTA
Organism: Nicotiana paniculata; assembly: GCA_005239505.1. NCBI lineage: Eukaryota > Viridiplantae > Streptophyta > Magnoliopsida > Solanales > Solanaceae > Nicotiana > Nicotiana paniculata. The sequence goes on along the minus strand of MDKI01202377.1, from coordinate 34 downwards.
AAAGGGGGATTTTCGTGGATTAACAGTAGACAAG